>DF362194.1:14329-33530 GCA_000787875.1 Solanum virginianum
ATCTTGTCACTATCGGAAGGGTTAGAAGGGTTTGTTGTCTATTGTAATGCCTTACAAACTGGTTTAGGTAGTGTTTTGATGCAAAATGGTAAGATGATAGCTTACAACTCTAGATAACTTAAGGTGCATGAAAAAAATTATCCTACCTATGATCTTGAATTGGCCACCGTGGTATTTGCTTTGAAAATTTGGTGTCATTACTTGTATGGAGTTCATGTTGATGTGTTCACTGATTATCAGAGTCTCCAATATGTGTTCACTTAAGAAGATCTTAACTTGAGACAGCGAAGATGGTTAGAGCTCCTTAAGGATTATGATATGAGTTTATTATCCCGATAAGGTTAATATTATGACAGATGCTTTGAGTAGGGTATCTACGAGTAGCCAAGCACATGTTGATGATAGTGGCAAAAAAGTGGCTAGGGAGGTTCATCAGTTGGCTAGATTGGTGGTTAGGTTAGAAAAGATGGATAATGGTGGTGTAGTGGTGGTTGATAGTTCTAAATCTTCATAGGTTGAGAAGGTAAAGGCAAAGCAAGATCTTGACCCTGCCTTGTTAGAATTAAAGACTTTGGTGAGAGATAGTAGGGTATCATTGGTTGAGGAGGTGAAAGCTAAGAAAGATCTTGACCCCACTTTGTTGGAATTGAAAGCCTGGTAAAAGATGGTAAGGTCGAGGTTTCTCCCAAAGGGGAGATAGTGCCCTTAGGTACCAAGGTAGATTGTGTGTGCCTTGTGTTTATGACTTGAGAAGGAAGATTCTTGATGAGGCTCATAATTCTTCCTATTCTATCCACCCCGGTTCTACCAAGATGTATAGAGATTTGAGGGATATGTTTTCATGGGATGGTAGACATTGCTAAGTTTGTGTCCGGTTGTCATAGTTTCCAACAAATGAAGGTCAAGCACCAAAGGGCAGGTAGCCTAGCCTACGATATAGAGATCCCTACTTTGAAGTGAGAGGAAATTAACATGGATTTCGTGGTTGGATTGCCTAAGGCTAGAAAGGGTTTTGATTCTATTTGGGTTGTGGTTGATAGAATGACAAAGTTGGCTCATTCCTACCGGTTAAAACCACTTATGGGCTCGAAGATTATGCTAGATTGTACATTCATGAATTAGTTAGATTGCATGGGATACCTTTATCTATCATATCGGATTGTGGTATTCAATTCACTTCTCACTTTTGGAGGTCCTTCCAAAGAGTTCTTGGTACCAGGGTTAAGCTTAGTACGACCTTTCACCCTCAAACGGATAGCCAAGCCAAGAGAACTATCCAAACTCTTGAGGATATGCTTAGAGCTTGTGTTTTGAAGTTTAAGGGTAGTTGAGATAATCATCTTCCACTGATTGAGTTTGCTTATAATAATAGCTATCATACAAGTTTTGAAGTTTAAGGGGAGTTGAGATAATCATCTTCCATTGATTGAGTTTGCTTATAATAATAGCTATCATACAAGCATTGGTATGGCTCTTTTTAAAGTGTTTTATGGTAGACGTTGTAGATCATGATTATGTGGTCTGAAGTGGGAGAGATAGCTTTGTTTGGTTCGTATTTGGTTATGGAGGTCTTAGAGATGAGGTTAATAAGAGAGAGCTTGTAAACAGCCCTAAATCATCAAAATTCCTATGTCGATGTGAGGAGAAGAGATCTTGAATTTAAGCTTGGTGATTGGGTATATTTGAAGGTTTTGCCCATAAAAGGTGTGGTTGGTAAAAAGGGTCAACTTAGTCTAAGATTTATGGGTCCTTATAGGGTGTTGAGGAAGATTGGTAAGGTGGCCTATGAGTTGGAGTTGCCTAGTGAAATGGACTTGGTTCATCCGGTTTTCCATGTGTCTATGTTGAGGAAGTGTGTCGGTACCCAAATGTTATTGTGCCATTGGATGTTGTGGGTGTTGTTGAAGATAACTTGACTTATGAAGAGGTTCTGGTAGAAATTTTGGATAGACAAGCGAAGAGGTTGAGGAACAAAGATGTAGCTTCCGTTAAGGTTCTTTAGAGGAATCAACAAGTTGAAAGTGCCACATGAGAAGCCGAGGCAGACATGCAAAAGCAATATCCTTATCTCTTCCATTCTACTTAAGCTTAAGGTATTAATCTGAGTTCCCTACATGATTTTAAGTCTTAAGTTCTAGCTCTCATGTCATTTGCATGCATTTATGTTTAAGTTGACGATTTATGGTTATTTTGACACTTATATTAAGATTTTTGAAATGATGTTTAAGTGCATGATTGCATTCTTGTGTGGGCTGAAATTACCTTGCTTACTTCTCTTAAAACCATTTTTTTGACATTTCGGGGATGAACATTCCCAAGGGAGAGATATTGAAATGACCCCCCCCCCCAAAAAAAATAAGTGCTCGAAAATGCCCATATTCGTAATTTCTATATATCTCAAAAATCATGCGTGATATCAAAAATCTGACTTTATATTCTTTTTTAAGGGCAAATTTGAGTGAAAAATGGGTATAACCCGAATTTTAGAGGACCCGTCGCGAAAAACGAATTTCGCTGAAAATTGATTTTCAGAACCTATTTGCGTTGGCTCCGCAACGCGAATATGTTACGGAGCAGTGTTTTTTGTTGCTAGTTTTTCAGTTTCACCCTAAGGCTTTAGGGGGCTTGATCCTAAGTCTTCCTATGCGTAAAAACACCTATACTTAGTCATTTTTCATTCTCATATCATACGAAAAATTCCTCAAAACCCTCTCTAACACTTAGACAAATATTTCACCCAAAATTCAAGTGTCCCAATCTCATTCCGGATCTAAAGATTTCATTCAAGCTTCAAATTCTCAATCAAATCTTCATCAAGAGATTTTCCAAAGTTGAGGTATGGGGGTTTCAACCATTATGTCCTTTCACCTATATTGTCCAACCTTCCTTTTTAAATAAATTGTGTGTTTCTAAGTTGATTTATTTATGGGTCTTACTTATTATGAATTTGGTTATATACTATGTTGGGATTTCATAAAATTATGACTGTTTAAGCATGTTTTGAGCTACGAATCTATGATCCATTATGTGGTTTGATGAGGCGTTTTAAAGTATTTTACAAGATGGTATTATCGAGTATCGATAGGTTGATTTACTTCAAGTTTTCCTGCATCAGTTCACTCTTGAATTGCATGGTTTTATACTAGCACTATACACCCGCCAAGTGTTTGATAAAATGTCTGATTAAGGGTTCTTGAGTTATTGAAGGTCTAATGCATAGTATATGAGTTAAGTGACTTTACGATGATGAAAGTAACGTATATATGTATTGATTTCATGAATAGAACCTATAGTATTGCAAGTTGACTACGCATAGCTCGGGGGGTGGTAGGCCCAAACAACCATATTGGGGGATTTGTACCTCAATCGCCTTGCTCGGGGGGTGGTAGGTCCGTGCAACCATATTAGGGGATTATACCTCAATCGCCTTGCTTGGGGCATGGTAGGCTCGTACAACCATGTTGGGGGGTTTGTACTTGGATCGCCTCACTCGAGGGGTAGTAGGCCCATGCAACCATGTTGCGGGGTTTGTACCTCAATTGCCTCGCCAAGGGGGTGGTAGGCCTTGGTCACTATATGATGATCTCTTCCTACACATGTAATATATTCTATATAAGCATGTTTTACTTCAAGCAACAGTCATGCATGCCATATTGTTACTATGCTCATCCATTGCCTATATTTTACACATTTTGCTAATGTTGCCAAACTCTTGTTGTGTTGCATTCTACATACTTAATACATACAAACGTACAAACACATATCCTATACCTACATAATGTAACAATGTAGGAACCAGAGCTCCACTTGATCATCTTCCTCCTCCACGTGGCTAGTACTATCTTTGAAACAAGTTTTGTGAGTCCTCAACTCCAAGGATGATATCTTTTGATCTTATGTTAAGCAAAGACTCTCTTTCTTTTATTGTATGTTTTTTACTATGAGGGTGAGCCAAAAAGTTGTCTTGGTCCATGCTAAATTCTAAGTTTAAAGGTATTGTTGGACAAGTTATGTAATGATTGACTCTCTTGACTCTTGTATGTTTTAAGTCATAAAAAGCTCCCTTAGTTCCTTTATCCTTATTTTATGTTCTCTTGTTGATGTTTAATTGCTTTCGCGACCAAGGATGTGTAATGATATTCTAAGAGGCTTGTTTGGGGTCCATTTGGGTTCCCCATTCGTTGTGTCATGTCTAGGCCCTAGGACGGGTCGTGACAAATTGTCATTCGAGTGCTCAGTATCTGTAGGCTCGTGAACAAGTTGCCTTTTGAAGGCTTTAATTGTTACAAGTTTGCTTTTGGGGAGCCATAATATTTGAAAAACAATCACAAACAAACCATAATCAGCTCCAAACAATCAACAAATGAAACATAAGAAAACAAGGAAAAATAACTTGGATTAGTTGCAGATAGATATTACGAGAACCAGGTATGACTCGTAGTTGGGACTACGAGTTGTACTGTGATACCGTAAACCAGCAGTGTAAAACAAAAATAAACACTAGAACTTTATACGAGACCCAATTATGACTCATAATTTGGGTTACAGGTCGTGTACAGGTCTCGTATAGAGTTCCAGGAAGCAAATTTAAGACAGGCATGAGTCCACGAGACCTATCTACGACTCGTAAAGTAATTTACGACCCGTAGATAGTCTCTTATGATGAGTATAAAACGATTTTAAGTCACTATAACTTTCCACGAGAGGTAATTATGACTCGTAGACCCACCTATAAGTTGTAGAAGACTCCCATGAATAAGAAATAATAGGTACCTAAATCAACTCAACTCATCACACAGACGTTTCGAACAATTTTAATCTTAACCTATCAGCATCAAAGCAAGTCACGCAAGCACTCATATTTCAAACACAAGACCCAAACACCCAATAGAGAATTTCAAAACAAATTTACCCCATCGAAAAAGGATTTAGCAATCAAAACACAATCATTCTTTCTTCCCAACTTTGATCAAACATATACCCATATCATCATCCCCACATCATACAAAACAAGCATTCAAACACATACACAGTCCTTTGGGATATGGTTTGATAGCTACAACATGAATTCACTACCCTATGGTTCCGACTGAATTGATATAGCCTAAATATGATCATGCTCCTATTTTGATGGGAAATCAATTCACATGTATAATCTATTAACAGCCATTCAATCAAGCAAAGAACATGCTCTCATAGGCATTTAATCATAAATTTATCTACATAACATTCAACTTAGGTCTAAACAATTGATCCAACATATAGCAACCCTAGTTTCGCATTAATAAATCACATGTTCCAAGAATATCATGCTTAAACATCTAGCCTATCACATTCATCAACTCAAACAAGTTCTAACAAATTGAATTAATGATCAAAAGTAGCTTAGGAGTTTACCACAAGCATTCATGAAATTTGAAGAGAAGAGATGAAAGTGACTGATGAAAACCCTAGGTGTTGTCAGAAAATCACTCCAGAAAAAGGGTGGATTCACCGGGAAAATGATCAAAAATAAAAGGGGAGAAAGGTTTTGGAAAAATTGATAATTAGGCTAAAAGAAATGTGGTCAAAGTCCAAACTAGCATTTACCACACATGAGCTCCTTGTAAAGGTTCTCTCTTTGCCCCCAAGCTCGGTTAGTTTTGACCACTTGTTTCATTCTCTTGGCGATCCTTGTGAACGATTGATCTCACGATTAAAACTTCTACGATCGGGTCTACGAAACCCTGACTACGAGACGTAGTTTAGTTTATGACTTATAGGTCCTGGTCTCATAGACTACTCAACACTTAGAAAAATTTAAAAACATACTTAGTTTCTACGAACCCCATTCACGACTCATAGTGTGGACTATGAGTCGTAAAGTTGGCTTATAGATGAAGTGCACTTTAAACCCTGCTCACTGTAACTCTCTACAAGATGATTACAAGTCATAAAGTGCAATACAACTTGTAGGGTTGGTCGTAGAGACTGCTTCAAATGTAAATCTCAGTAAATCTGTAATTCTTGTCCAACACTAGCACATTCTTCTAAAAACACCATTATCCAAAATACAACCAATCCAATGTCCAAAAATAACAATCAAAACACAAATAACCAATCAACTCAAAATTCAAAAACTGAAAATAAACTCACAATCAAGCTACAACATAAAAATACTTGGGTTGCCTTTGAAGTAGCACCTAATTTACTATCGATGCACGACTTAGTCATCTTGAGTACTTAGAATTCTTCAACAGCCCAAACTTCACTTTTCAGTTCATCCAGATATTTCATAGATTGACGGATATCAAAAACCACTTCTTCATCATTCACCCTAAATCTGAATTGATCGAAATCAATATCCACCAGGGCTCTCCCTCTGGCCATAAATGATCTTCCATAAATAATGGGGACCTCAAAATCAACTTCACAATCAAGAATAACAAAATTCGCTGGGAATATGAATTTATCAACTTTCACCAATACATCAAAAAGTATTCTCTTCGGTTTATTGATTGTTCTACCGCCATTAACAACCTCATTCTTGTAGGATTAAGAGAACCTAAACCAAGATTTTAGAAGACTGCAAAAGGTATCAAGTTTATACTAGCACCCAAATCACACAATGCCCTTACAAACACTACATCACCAATGGTACAAGGGATGTTAAATGCACCCGGGTCTTTCCTTTTCTAAACTAAGGACTTAGTGGTAATGGCATTAAAATGTTGGAGCTCTTATGAAAGCTCATATTTTATTGTGCACTTCTTAGTCACAAATCCTTCATATATTAAGCATAATCGGGTATTTTCTCCAACACTTTTATAAGGGAAATATTGATGGATAATTGCTTTAACATTGAGAGGAAATATTTGAATTTACTGTCCTCCTCCTTTTGTTTGAGTCTTTAGGGAAAGGGGGGAGGAGGCCTTAGGATGATCTTACACTTTTCAGGCTCCTTAACCATTTTACCGCTCACCCCATCTTTATTGCCTTCTTCTCCTTCATTCACAACATTCTCCGCAATTATCTCTTCATGCACATTATCCACAGCTACTAGGATCGGAGGATCAATGGTACTCTTAACTCCCCTAGTTATAACTGCCATATAATGCCCATTATTCTTATGGTTTTGAACTGGATTGCTTGGCAATATACCTTTTTAGTGCTGATTCAATTGATTAGACACTTGGTCAAATTGTTTCTCAAGTTGCTTGATGGCCACTGAACGAGACTTTATCTTTTGATATATGCTACAGATATCGAATTTCATTCCCTTTAAAGTCTCATCTTGAGTTTCGGCCTTTTTCATAAATCGGTCAAACATCTCTTCAATCTTTGAACTACTTGCCCAGGCATCATGATTGTGGGGTGGCACATACGATATATTCAGAAAAACATCTCCTCCTACCCCACTCACCTTTTGGCACCCTATTCCTTTCAAAATAACCATTAGGGTTATCTCTATAAGCACCTTCTCAATTGTAAGTCCGACCGTGGTTTCCGGAACCTTGACGCCAATAGTCTGCATTGGATCCTTGGGCATTATTTTGAAAACCCACTGCTTGATCACTAACAAAACAAGCATCCTCATCATAATAATTTTCTTCATACATGGGCGGTCTCGGAGATTAGTAGACTACCACATGCACTATTTCATGATTTTGCTTAACAACCAAATCCATACTCGTGCGGAGTTGAGCAAGTTGTTGCATGATCTCTTCATTGATCTTAGCTTTCTCCAAACTAGCATTTACCACACATGAGCTCCTTGTAAAGGTTCTCTCTTTGCCCCCAAGCTCGGTTAGTTTTGACCACTTGTTTCATTCTCTTGGCGATCCTTGTGAACGATTGATCCATGAACATGCCCCCATTATAGTATCGGCACAAGCTTGACTATTTTAATCAAGGGCACGACAGAAAATCTCTACCAAGGCATCATCAATAATTTTATGGTCTGCGACAATTCTCAAACACTTTACAAACCTCTCCCATGTTGTACTGATTGAATCACCCGGTAATTGCTCAAAATTCTTGATTTGATCTTTTAATTTGAGATTCTTTGACCTCAAAAAGTACCTTTCCAAAAAGGCCTTCACTAAATCTGTCTAACTAGTGATTGAGCTTTGTGGGAGTTTTGATAGCCATAGCTGCATTATCAGTAAGAGAGAGAGGGAACAAACGCAACCCAATAACATCCATGGAAAGATTTTGTGTCCCCATAAACTCTTGCACACAAAAGCTATATTATGCAAATGGCTATGAGGATCCTCGAAAGGTAGACTCGCAAACAAACCATAATTTTGAAGCATTTAGAGCAATCCACTTGACACCATGAACTTAGTGTCAACAGATAATTGTGGCAACACTATAGCTCTTATCACATCCATGACCATGGGATTCAATCTATATTGATTCCATCCATAGGCATTGTTATTGAAATCCCTAGGTTGTGGCCTATCCTCTGATGGTGGTGGATTGTCATCCCTATCCTCAATATCATCATTTCAATTCATAGCTTCATTAACTGTGATATTAGCATTAGTTTGAGTAATTCTCCTTGTAATTCGTTAAATCTTTAAATCAATTGGAGCTAAGGGAATGCCTTGACTCCTTGTATCACCCAGTATACCCTGCAAAAGAAACTAAACAAACAAAAATAAAAGTAAAAGTAAAATACAAGAGAACTAAGAAATTAGCACTTGTATTATACTACTAGTGAATCTAAATCAAAGTCTCACTGTATTCCCTAGCAATAGTGCCATTTTTTTTTATGAACACTCAAGATACACCTCTTTTTGAAGTAAAAACGATCATCAAAGTAATAAACCTAACCAAGGTTAGGGTCAAATTCCATAGGGAATACAGGACTTTTGCAACTTGATTCACTAATAATCAATTCAAACCAGCTACTTGATTCTCTAAAAAAGGGGGTTTACAGTGATTGGTAGAAAATTAAACTAAATTAATAAAAAGAAGAGATAATCAAATTGGAGAGCAACTTGGGTACTTATGTTCCCCATGAGTCACTAACTTAATCTCCATAGATAACACAACTCTTAATTAGGACATTGCATGCAGGATAGTGATTTAGGTTCTTTCAGCCCTCTTCTGAAGGTGAAGGTCTAATTTAACTATAGGACTCAGCTGGTCACCATAACTTGCCAAATTAACCATTACCCATTGTCTTAGTCAACCTCTCTTTGGCCGTATTTGGTTGATTAGATAAGAACACATCATCAAATCCTATTAACAATTTCCTTTTTCTATTCATCACTACCTAGATCGGGATCATGACATTAGGCGGGATCTAGTGTTGGCCACCATTAGACAACATGAAAAATAAAGAGAAATTACTAATACATACAAATACCCAATTCAAGAATTACAAATATTCTGGGTTTTCTAAGTTAGGTTCTCGTGGTTCCCACAACCCAAGTTATGGGTTTAGCTACTCATAGTTTGGGCAAATGAATAAATAATGAATATGAAAGACATAGTTAAGCACCTACCCAAAGAGATTAAAGAACAATTAAACCTACTTTGTATTTAGAATCGCAAGCTTGAAAGATATAATGAATCCATAATTGAATCTAATCTCCAAAATTTGGTCTCCAAAGATAAACCCTAAGAAAATACTCTAAAATTCCATGCTCTCCAATTTGTGTATAACTCTCTTTTTTCAAAACCTTATACTATATATAGTATTTATAAACAAGTCCCTAAATATTAATTAGAAAAACTAGTTAGCGCCTGATATGAGTAGCAATTACGACTCATAACTTATTTCACGAGTCGTAATCGGGCTTTCAAGGTCAGCCCCTTCAATCTTGGACTTCACTTATACAGAACACCATTATGAGTCATAGTCTGCTCTGCAACTCATATTTACCTCTCATAGTCTTTAGTTGTCTTTCTTGGTCTAAGTTCAACCAATACAAGAATTCGCTACAGGACACCCCTTTACGACTCATAGAGGGTACTATGGGCATAACTGTATCTTATGTGGCTGACCTTCAAGTTATCAAATCTTGCACTTTAACAAAGACAATCCCTATTGGACCACCTCAATGACTCGTAGACTGAGCTATGACTCGTAAAGGGTCTCGTACATCCTAAAAAATTAGCAAAACCTGCAACTTTCCCCAAAATAGTGTCAACCTACTTTTTCTACAAAAACAAAAACAAACACATATAAAAACCATAAAAGTCGCATTAAGAACACACAAAATCCTAAGTTTTAAGCATCAAATATATTGTATTTTGACAGCACATCAATGTTGTCGTTATATGTTAGGGGCTTTGTACATGCTGTAGTAGTATACTTTTAGAGCATTATACATGCTGCTATGGTCTTGTTGGGGTGATAGGTTGATCTCCTTCATTATCGTTTATGACAAGTTTTTACTATGGATTGAATTGAGAGATGTAGTGGCATTTTTTAATATTGTTTGAACCTATTTAAGCCTCATATTATGATGTATATTCTTGTGTATATTATTTATGTATATCTATTATGCACATGTATTTTATAACTCTTGTTCTAGGGGTATTAAAGTATCGACTCAAAGATCTTACTGGGTTATATTTATATATAGCTCACTCCTTAGTTGCATGTCAATGCAGGTACTATTCCAGAGGGTGAGACTTGTGGCTGATGACTTCATTTTTGTGGACTCTGTTGCTGAGGTGAGCCTTCTATTGTTCGTGGAGGTTACTACTTCATCTTTATCTATTAAAGTTTATATTGTTTTCTCATTTTTGGGGTTTATATGCCCGACAGTTAAACTCATATCACTCTTTTAGATGCTCTATGATTTCATTGTGGGATTTGGGCTAGAGATATTTTGTTAAGTGATATTTTCCTTTCGTAACTTGATATATGATTTTGGTTTAATAGTTATTCCATTTCTATGAGCAGTGATGAGGTTTTGTGTTGCACATATTGTATCTTTACACTTAGATAATTTGGATGTAAGTATGGATATTCGATTCTCCCAACAAATGGTGTCAGTGGGTGTTAGTCACATCTAAGGAGTATTTTAAGATGTGAAAATTTTGGTATCAGAGCCTAGGCTTTAGGTCTCGGTTCATGGAGCAGTGTTTGATAGAGTCTTGTTCATGGTATGTAGTTGCCCATACTTATGATCGTGAGGCTACTAAGAATTTAGGATGTATTCTCTTTTTCATTCCTTATTCGTACATTAAGTTGTATCAAGTTTAACTTTTGAATATTTTTTGGAGATAGCTAAGAGGTGTGGCTCTTCCTCTACTATTCGATCTAATATAGTTGTTGGTTGTGGTGGGAGATGTGGTGGGAGATATGGTATTACCTCCAGTGGCAAGCAGGGTAGCTCTCATCCTACTAGTGTTTAGATTAGGGCATCTACTGCTCCTCAATCAGGAGTTATGAATGGGGGACAGACATGAGTCGTTGCCCCAGAGCAAGTGCAAGAACAAGTTGTTCAGGATGCCTTATAGATAGTGCCAGCTTCTACACCTACTATTGCTTTGCCTATAGATATTATGATGAGGTTGTTGAATGTGTTAGAGGCATTGGTGCCTAATTATGGTGGAATCCCAGCTCCTCAGACTACTACACCAACGTAGGAAGAGGTTCAATTGATTATTAATGCGATTCAGACATCGTATTTGACCTAACTTCAGAGAAACCCAAAGATCTTAAGAATTGCATGGACCTTAAGCCACCAGAGTTTGATGCAACACTAGCTTTTATTGAGCCTCAGAAGTTCATTGATCATTATGAAAAGATACTTACTACATTAGGGTTGAAGGAGACTCGTAGTGTGGAATTTATCACTTTTATATTCTCAGGATCTCCAGAGACATGGTGGACTTCTATTCAAAGATCTAAGATGAACGGTCACCACCTATCACTTGGTCAGAGTTTTCAGCAATGTTTAAGCATACGCTTATTCTATTGAGCAAACAAGATGATATGCGATATTAATTCTATGATCTATGTCAGGGAAATATGACAATTACAGAGTATGAGGCCAAGTTAACTGAACTGTCCAGGTATGTCCCATTTTTTATTATAGATCTAAGGGAGAAAATGAGAAGATTTATGGATGGACTAGAGCATTGTTACTATGGTCCTGTGATACGAGATATGTGAAATGGTACATATTCAGATGTGGTTGACACTGCTCTTCGTTGTGAGCCCTATTGGGAGATAGAGAAAATCAAGTGAGAAAGAAAGAAGGCACGTAATATGGGTGGATTTAGTAGTGCTCCATCTGGAGGTAAGAGTAAATTTCATCATAGGCAATCTAGGCCTACTCAGTCAGAGTCAATGGTGCAATCTTTTAAGAGTGGTTATCCAGCGAGATAGGGTCAACAACAGATGTAGAAGAAGGGTGATAATCTATCTGGATAACATCCAAGGTATTCTAATTGTGGTAGGAATCACAATGGCCAATGCTTTAGTATTGGTGGTCCTTGTTTTACTTGTGGTGAAAGAGGTTGTATTGCTAAATTTTGTCCTAAGGGAGATTCTGGTACTAGTCAAGCTACTATACAGGTACAGAGAAACGTGACAGATACTCTAGCTCAGATTTAGCTAGTTAGGGTTGCTCCACAAAGAGCTCATGCACAGGGTTGATAGAGTACACAGGTTTACCAGGGAGTAGGTGGAGTATCGAGATTATTTTCTATGGCCAGACAGGATGTCGAGGAATCTAATGTTGTAGTCATAATTATTAACACTATCAATTCTTATGAGGCATATGCTCTTATTGATCTTGATTCTACGTATTCGTAAGTATCCCTTTCTTTTGCTATATCTTTAGAATGATAAGTTAAGACTCTTGATGTGTCATATATGATTATGACTCTAGTAGGGGAGAATTTATCAGTGGATAGAGTGTATAGAGATTGTGTTGCATTTGTGCAATGCAAGGACACAATAATTGCTCTACTAGAGTTGTCGCTATCTGACTTTGATGTAATTATAGGCATGGATTGGTTAGCATCATGTTATGATTTGGTTGTTTGTTATACTAAACTGGTACATTTTAATTTTCCTAGAGAACCATCTTTAGTATGGAAAGGTATAACTCCTCTGACACAGCACAAGATAATATCTTATATAAAGGCACACCGAATGATTAACCATGGGTGCTTTGGTTTTATTGCTACTATTCATGATACTCAAGAGGAGGATGTTACAATCAATAACATTCCAGTTGTGTAAGAATTTGTTGATGTGTTTCCAGAAGACCTACCTGGGCTACCTCCGATGAGAGAACTTAAGTTCAGTATTGATTTAATGCCAAGTACTCAACCTATCTCTATTCCTCCATATCGTATGGCTCTAATTGAGTTGAGAGAATTGAAGGTCCAACATAAAGAGCTACTTGATAAGGGATTCATCAGGCCTAGCATTCACCTTGGGGTACCCCCAATGTTATTTGTGAAAAAGAAAGATGGCATGATGAGAATGTGTATCGACTACAAGCAGTTGAATAAGGCAACAATCAAGAATAAATCTTTATTATCTCGTATTGATGATCTATTTGATTAGCTAAAAGGTGCTACTTGCTTTTCCAAAATTGACTTGAGATCAGGTTATCATCAACTGAGAATAAAGACCGAAGATATCTCAAACACAGCCTTTCGAACCAGGTATGGGCATTTTGAATTTTTGGTGATGTCATTTGGATTGATTAATGCACCTACAGTATTTATGGACCTCATGAACAAGGTATTCAAGCTATACTTAGACCAGTTTGTGATTGTATTCATTAATGATATTTTCATCTACTCTCGAGATGATGCTGAGCATGAACATCATTTAAGAGTTATATTGCAGACACTTAGAGAATGAAAGCTTTATGCTAAGTTCTCAAAATGTGAGTTTTGATTGATAACAATTTCCTTTTTAGGACACATGGTGTCAAAGATGGGATTCAAGTTGATCCAAGAAAAGTAAAAGTTGTTCGAGATTGGCCTCAACCTAATACTCCTATGAGATATGCAGTTTCTTGGGGCTAACTAGATATTATAGATAGTTTATGGAGTGTTTCTTAAAGATAGTCATGATACATTGATACGTTTAACTCAGAAAGGTGTGATTTTTCAGTGGCCAGACGAATGGTAAGAGAGTTACTAGAAATTAAAGACTACATTGACTACAACTCCTATTTTGACATTACCTACAATGGAGGGTGGTTTCACCATTTATTATGATATATCTAGAGTCGAATTGGGTTGTGTCTTAATGTAGAATATTAAAGTGGTGGCATATGCTTCTCGGTTGCTAAAGATTCATAAGAAGAATTATCCGACACATGACTTAGAGTTAGCTGCAATTATATTTACTCTCAAGATATGGCTTCACTACCTTTATGGTGGGTCGTGTGAAGTTATACTGACTATAAGAGTTTGCAATACATCTTCAAGCAAAGGGATCTGAATTTGAGGCAAAGCTAATGGTTGGAGCTACTGAAAGATTATGATCTATCTTGTATCATCCTGGAAAGGTGAATGTGGTGGCAGATGCTTTGAGTAGAAAGTCTATAGGAAGCTTGGCCTGGATTGCTATTGAAAAGTAAGCTAGAGATATTTAGTCTTTAGCAAATCAGGGGTTAGAATTGATCATATGTTGCCTGGCAGGTTTTTTGCAGGTATGGTAGTGCAATCATCCTTAGTTAGAGAAGCCAAACTTGCAAATATGATGAGCCCCAAATTGCTAGATTACGAGATCGAGTACAGAGTGGAGGCGTGGAGTCATTCTCAATTGATGGTAAAGGTGTTTTGCATTGACATAGTAGATTGTGTGTACTCATGGTGGGTGAGCTAAAGTAGCTAATACTTGAAGAGACTCATAGATCGCGATACTCCATCTATCCTCAAAGATGTATCAAGATTTATGTGATTTGTACTGGTGGAAAGGTATGAAGACTGATATTTTGAAGTATGTGACTAGTTGTTTGAATTGCCAACAGGTAAATTACGAACATCAAAAGCTTGGTGGAGTAATGCAAAACTTGTCATCCCAGAGTAAAAATAGGAAAGGAACACTAGGACTTTGTTATTGGGTTCTCGAATACTTTCAAGAAGCACGACTCAATCCAGGTGATTATGT
Source organism: Solanum virginianum (assembly GCA_000787875.1). Classification (NCBI taxonomy): domain Eukaryota; kingdom Viridiplantae; phylum Streptophyta; class Magnoliopsida; order Solanales; family Solanaceae; genus Solanum; species Solanum virginianum. The sequence goes on from DF362194.1 coordinate 29,421, forward strand.
ACAGGCTCATGAAATCTTCCTATTTCATACTAGTTTGGGTTACTTATACTGCAAAGTAGTTAGAAGATATTTACCTTCGAGAGATAGTTTAGCTTTATAGAGTGCTTATTTCAATATATCATATCGAAGTGCACCATTCACTGCGAAGTTTTAGAAGTCTTTTTAGAGGTCATTGGGATCACAGGTTGAGTTGAGTACAACTTTTCATTCTCAAACTGGCAAATGATTTCGGTGGACATTTTGATGATTAGTTGTCATTGCCAGAGTTTGCTTATAATAATAGCTGCCAATCGAGTATACAGATGGCACTGTATGAGGCTCTATATGGTCGCAGGTGTCGATCACCAATTGGATGGTTTGAACCTAGCGAAGCATAATTACTAGGTCAAGATTTGGTTCAGTAAGCCTTAGAGAAAGTTGCAGTAATACGAGAATGGCTTAGAACAGCACAAAGTAGACTGAAATTTTATGCAGATAAGAAAGTCCGTCACATGGAGTTTATGAAGGGTGAAAAGATATTTTTATAAGTTTCTCCTATGAAGGGAGTTATGAGATTTGGTCGGAAAGGTAAGATAAATTATATATATATGGTCCTTATGAGATTATAGATCGGATTGGATTGGTGGCATACCGACTTGCTTTACCTCTGAGATTGTCCATTGTATATCCTGTATTTCACGTGTCCATGCTTCAAAATAGTATGTTCGTGATGACAGCCATAAGATTAATCTAGAAGATGTGGAGCTTCATGAGGACTTAGCATATAAGGAAGGTCTAATATCTATTTTAGATAAGCAAGTGCGACAATTGAGGTCAAAGAAGTTAGTTTCTATGAAAGTTTTATGGTGCAATCATCTAACCGAAGAGGCTACTTGGGAATCTAAGGTAGATATGGAAGATAGATATCCTCACTTATTTGACACTTCAAGTATGGTTTTATACTCATTCAAGGACGAACATTATTTTAAGTTGGGGAGAATGTAATAACCTTTATTTTTTTAATGAAGGGTTAATTGGTAATTTTAACCAATAATGTGTATTAAAGAATTAAAAAAAAGAGAAAGTAGCCAAAAACTTTTATTTTGCTGGACAGTACACATAATAGAGAAAATAAATTAGGGCAGCTTCTTTTATTCTTTTCTTTGGGAACAAAACACGTTGCATCAAAGTGATTCGGCGAAATTCATACATAGAATCAACTTGATCTTTGTACCACCATTTTGGGTGATAAAGTACAGGTATTTTCTTGTTGTTGCGTACTCTTGTTAGTTGAAAATATATTTACCAGAATTTTCACCAATTAGATTTTAACAATGAAATTAAAAATACCTTTACTTTTAATTTATAGTCTAAATAGGGTATTAGTGTTTAACCCTAAACTTAAAGGTTAGGGATACTGAGACTTGAGTTTGGCCAACATAATTGATATTGATTATCAATATTTTTTCATAGATTGAGGTAAGTAGGAGCTGTTTTGGTGGATGCTCTACGGGTGCAAGGTTGTTGAACTTGTCATCAATAAGGTAAGTGAGACTTTAAGCTTTAGTACTTGCTTTTCAAATAAGCTTTAAAAATATATATATTTTTCTCTGTCTGGTGTATATGTTGGGACAAGCATGTGCTTGACAGAGTTGATAATCTTTAATCAGCCTTAAATATGTTATTTTAAGAAGAATATCAAGTATTTTTATAAGTTATATGTGGTGTGATGTTGGATACCCTTCCTTATTACTATGGCAGGAGCATACCGTGCTGCCGTAATATGTTAGGGACTTTGTACACACTATCGTAGTATACTTTTAGAGCATTATACATGTTGTTATAGACCTGTCGGGGTAATGGGTTGATCTCCTTCACTACCATTTATGACAAGTTTTGAGTGTGGATTTAATTGAGACATGTAGTGACCTTTTCTAACATTGTTTGAACTTATTAAGCCTCATATTATGATGTATATTCTTGTGTATATTATTTATGTATATCTGTTATGCACATGTATTTTATAACTCTTGTTCTATAGGTATTAAAGTAGCGAATCGAGGATCTTACTGGGTTATATCTAATTATAGTTCACACCTTACTTGTATGTCAATGCAGATACTATTGCAGAGGGTGAGACTTGTGGCTGACGAATTTGTTTTCATGGACTTTGTTGCTAAGGTGTGCCTTCGCATTATTTGTAGAGGCTACTACTACAGCTCTATCTATTATAGTTTGTGTTTTTTTTCTTCTTTTTGGGGTTTGTATGCCTGATAGTTAAACTCATAACACTCTTTTAGATATTCCATGATCTTATTGTGGGATTTGGGCTAAAGATATTTTGTTAAGTGATATTTTTCTTTCATAACTTGATATATGATTTTGGTTTGATAGTTATTCCATTTTTATGAGCAGTGATGAGGTTTGGTGTTGCACATATTGTATCTCTATGCTTAGATAATTTGGATGTCTATATGGATATTTGGTTCTCTCAACAAATGGCGTAGGCGGGTGTCAATCACATCTAGGGGTATTTTTGGATGTGATATATATCATCTCAACTCAAGAAACAATTTCGTTTTGAGCTCTAGTTTGACTAAGTTGATTCAGGTAAAGGCAAATTTTGGTGGTTCTATGCTTGTGAGAAAAGTTTTCAAGATTTGAAAATGAAATTGATTACTACTTTATTATTATCCCTACTCGAGGGAACATATAGGTTTATTATCTGTTGTGATGCATTCAAAGTTGGATTGAACTGTGTAATGATACAGAAAGGTAAAGTTTTAGCATATATTTCTAGGAAACTTAAGATTTATGAGAGAAACTATTAACTCATGACCTCGAGTTGGTAGCAATAGTATTCACTCTCAAGATTTGGCATCATTATCTCAATGGAGTAAATATGAATGGATTTATAAACTACAAGAGTCTACAATATGTCTATACTCAGAAAAAGCTAAATCTAAGAGAGAGGTGATGGCTTGAGTTACTCAAGGACTATGACATTAGCATTTATTTCCATATATGTAAAGCTAATGTTGTTGGTGATGCCCTTAGTAAGTTATATATGTTATTGTTGATGCTTTTAGTGGGTTACCTATGGATAGTACTGTCCACATTCAGAAGGAGAAGAAAGAGTTGACTAAAGAAGTGTATAGGCTTGCATGTTTAGGAGTTCGCATTGTTGACTCTGATGAAGGTTGAGTCATTCCAAAATAGGGTAGAATCATCTCTTGTAGTTGAGATGAAGGAGAAGCAAGATTAATATCATGTCCTACTTCAATTGAAAGAGGATGTGCATAAGCAGAAAGGGTTGGTTTTTTCCATGGGGAAATGGTGTGTTAAGTTATCAAGGTAGATCATGCTTCAAAGGTGGATGAGCTCAGATATAGAATCACGGGAGAGGCCATAACTTCAAGTATTCTATTCACTTAAGTTCTACTAAGATGAAGATTTTAGAGTGGAAGTGGGAGGTGATCAATATGAATTTAGACGTTTTTTAATGTTTTAAATTTTTTATCTACATGTTTATCGCGATCTCGCATACAACATGATTCGATATGGATGATTGTGGTTAGGATGATCAAATCAGCTCATGCTTTACTAGTTAAGATAACTGACTTCACAAAAGATTTTGATAGATTGTCAGATTGCATGGAGTTTCATTATCCATCATATTAGAAAGAGGAGTCCAATTCACTGATTAATTATGGAAGTCCGTTTAGAAAGGTCTATATTCAAAAGTGATTCTTAGTGCCACATTCTATCCCCAAATAGATGGCCAGGCTAAGCGTACTATTCAAACTTTAGACATATTGAGGGCCTGTGTCATTGATTTCTAAGAAAAATTAGGATGACCACTTTAATTTTATTGAGTTTTATGTAATAATAGCTTTCATTCAAGTTTTCAGATAGATTCATATAAGTGAGGCTTTTTATGGGAAGATATATAGATCACCAATTAGTTGATTTGAAGTTGGTGAAGCTAAATTGGTTGGACCTTACTTGGTTTACCATGCTATAGAAAAGATGAAAATCCTTCGAGAAACATTGAAAATTGCACATAATCATCAAAAGTTCTACACCGATGTTAGGAGAAGAGATTTGAAGTTTGAGAGTGACCTTTTCTAA
>DF362193.1:4593-15499 GCA_000787875.1 Solanum virginianum
GAGAGAGGAAGAGATTGACGTTCTTTACCTTGGCAAGTTTAGAACAGGTGTGGTAACAACATTGGTATCGTTGTGCATCACTAAACTCATGGTGGTGAGAGTTATATTGGTTAGAGAAACTTTCAAGCATCACTTGATTAGCATATTATGTTTTAAACTAAGCTGCATAAAAATTGAGTCTATTATTAAGCATGATTTCAAACCTTAAATATGTATTTCCTATTGAGTTGAGTCATGATCTAATGAGTTGAGTTCTGAGATGAGTTGAGGTTTACTTATTTACTTTAGTCGTTTTTACATACCAGTATATTCCATGTACTGACGTCCATTTGAACTTGCATTATTAATGATGCAGATACATGTTATAGAGGACTTTAGCAGGCGCATTGTTGAGATTCAGTTTCCTTGCCTTCTGAGTTGGTGAGCCCTCCTTTCCTTCGAAGAAGCCCTTGTTACTTTCATTGAGTATTCTTATTTCTTGAGTTGGGTAGTCATGGTTTGTCATAGTACTATTTAGATTGTTAGATAGAGGCTCAGAGACATTGAGTAGAGGATTGTCGGTGGTTATTTATTTTTGAACTTGATTCATTGGAAGCTATATTTTATAAGAGTTTTATTATTTTATTTTAGTATTTTCTTCCGCTGTTGAGTAAGATGTAACGATAAGGTCAGACGGTTCCCTTTGAAAATCAATAATGGTTCTTCAACAGCCAGCCATGCCAAAGGTACCCTCCCAGAGTGTGACAATTTATTGAAAATTTATTATTTTTAGGTACTTGGACCTCCTTGGTGGTATCACCATTTATTATATTTCGAGGCTCTTTTTGAGCAATTGCCTCCATAATTTTGATGATCGATCATTTATTCTTTTTCTTTTTCAAGGACTTTATCCTTTGAACCAGTTGGTCTTCCATGTTTTAAATGTGGCCTAGACTCATTTTCCTTAATAAGTCGTCCTATCAGGACATCAACTTGAACTTGAGCATTAACAGCTGAGATATGCAATTTAATAACCCATGGAATGTTAGTAAATACATTCGATAGTTAATTTGTAATACTGCGAATAAATCAACTTTTGAATTTCTTTCTCACATTGATTCATCAAAATGATAGTATAAACCTTGTCATAAATAAATCTTCAATTCTAGGTTCTAAATATTTCCTAATAGAAAATATTCAAACCCAATATATATCTCCACCCTTCTTTGGGGACCATTCTTCGTGCATTATGGTGGAGCAATTAAAATATATATATTTCACAATGAAGGATCCTAAGATGGAATATGTTTGACTCCTGATCAAAAATCAACTGCAATGAGGAGATATCATAATAATTGATAGGTGTAATGACCTTGAATGTCATTTTTGATTTTTTGATAAAATTTTATTTTACCCCTCTCGACAACTTTGCTAAGTCATATTTGAATAGTTTTTAGGGTTGATTTTTAAAAACTTTGTAAAAAGTTGAGTTTTTACTAAACAAGAAAGTTTTGGAGGCTTATGTTACTTAATTTTGAAATTTTGAGTCATTCAGAGATTCAGGTGTCGAAATTGAATTTTTTCAATTCCATCAGTTTTAACATATGAAAATTTATCTAGAAAAATTGTTGAAATCAGATTTGGAATTATTATATGGATTATTATGAGCCCTAAAATGCATTATTCCATATGAAAATTTATCTAGAAAAATTGTTGAAATCAGATTTGGAATTATTATATGGATTATTGGTCTGAAGTTGAAAATATTGTTAAAAATTGACTTAAGTTTGACTTTGGTCAATATTTTGAATTTTGATGCTCAGATTCGATTTTGGATGGATCCAGTATTTCTGGGGGAAATTTTCGTCCTAGAATAAGCTTAGTCATAATTTTTAGGTGTTGCGGTAGTATTTTAGCTTTTCAAGTGGTCGAGACTAGTTAGTTGCGACTAATCAGATTCTCGGTCGAGGGGACCTCGAATTCAAGATCGAATTTAATAGGGTTGCATATCTAGTTTGTATGTATTGGATTTTGAACAAATTTTGAGGGTCCATTCCAAGAATTTGATAGTTTATGTTTGCTGATATTTGGTTCCTGAAGCACCATGCTTCGCATTTGCGGTCCTTAAACCACATTCATGAATTGTAGGCCAATTGACCTTTGCGTTTGCAGAAGGAGCTCCACGTTCTCAGAGCACAAGGCCTATGGCCTTCGAATTTGTGGAAGGGGGCTTTGCATTCACGGAGCACAAAGACAGTGACCTTCGCGTTCTCGAGGCAATCACTGCGTTCGCGGAGCACAAATGAAACTTGAACAGTATTTAATTTTCAAACATCAAAATTTCTTCATTTTTCACAATTTCCAATATTTTGAGCTCAATTTTTTATATTGTTTCAAGAGATTTTCCTGGAGAATTAATTGGGTAAATCCTTTTTAACCATTTTCTTCAATTCTCATTGATTAATTCATAAATTTATCATCAATTAGAGCTTTTTGATTGGGAAAGTTGGGGGATTTCATGACTTGTTTTTCAAATTTAAATTGATGATTATGGACTAAATTCCACTTTTTTTTTAAAATGATTTTCACCATTAGATTTCTAAAACATCAAGGATTGTTTTTATGTAAATATTTTCAGATTTTGGCATTGATTTTTGATAGTGAATTTTTAGATAATTTTGTTCTTTTCTCTAAATAGCTTGATTTTAGTATTATTGGTTTCGTATTGTGATAGTGAATTTATTTCCAAGTAGATTATGGCGATTCAGATTTGATTTGGAAGGTGAAGGCTTTATCATTGGAGTGATTGTTGGGCTAAATTGAGACAAGTGGACTCTTACCCTTCTTGAATTTAATAAACTAGTATTTTCTTTCAATGTGAGACTTGGGGATTAGTGACTTATTCTAGTGAATATGATATGGGTAACAGGAATAGGAAAATGATGATATGTATGACTTGAATTATGAATTGATGTCTATTGTTGTTGACTTAGACTTATAAATCGATATTATGAAATGGACTTATGGTGCCATTGTTGATAATGTGAAAATGTTCATGATGTTCTAATGGTTCAACTTTGAATCATATTATGTGGAATTGGCTATTGAGTTACTTTATGTTAAATATTGAACTAAATGTTTATGTTGAGATATTGTTAAAAATTGTGGAGCTAAATGCTTATAACATGCAAACTTCATTAATGAATTGTTTTAAACTATTATGATAAAAAGTATTTGGAAGATTTGAAATATGTTATGTTATGATTATTATGTAATATGTTGATGATGACTCAACTATTGAAAGGCAATAAAAAATAATTAATGATTTATGAATAAATGATGCGATATGGACATCATGCCTATTTCTATACTTGTAAAAATGATAATTGTAGCATGATGACATGAATTGCTTGATGTTCCATTTGTGATGAAAAGTCAAAGGCAAATGGTTTTGACTATTTGATAATGAAAAAGAAATATTGATATTTGGAACTGAGGTTGCTACCAGTTGAGGTTGTTGGGAGAGATATTGATATATGGGGCTAAGGTTTCTACCAGTCGTGATAATTGCCAAGGTCATTTTCAGTGTGTAATTGTTATGCCCAGGTCATTTCTGGCTTGATTATTATGTCGAGGTATAACTTGATTATTGTGCCGAGGTCATTTTTGGTGGATGCATGGTCCATGTGTGGCCCACATGGGTTCCGCTCTAATTATATTAATATATGTGTATCTTTGTTTAGACATACATCATGGTTACTTGACATTGTATCTCATTGATTATATTTTATAATATTTATTCCATTTCATCTCATTCCTTTCTTGAAGTTGATATATGTTCTAAATGTGATATATTTGATGATTTGAACCTTGTATATTGTTGAGATTGAACTATAGAAATGTTGTGACATATATGAATAACTTGAGCCTTGTAGAGTGTGAAGCTTAAACTGTTGAGGCACTTGGTATGATATTGTGCCTGTTTATATTGTCTATATTGTATATGTTGGCAAATTATTACATACAAGTTTTGTATTCTAGAGGTATGTGGTTAGGATGGTAGGAGTGCTTAGTTCTTTATGCTCTATCTATGATTAGGCCTGCTTCTTGGTACCTTGGTACTCACCCTTATTTTTCTACACCTATGTATAGGTTGTGAGCCTAGATCCTGCTAACATTATTCATTTCCTTATTGGACCAAGCTATTGACAGTTGAGAGGTAGTTATTTGTTGTTTCAATATATTCTCAAGACTATCAAATATTATTATTAGTTTTGTTCTATTTGAGAGATAAAAACTATTGACACTTGTATCTTTCCTTTCTTATTCTAATGTAATAAAGACTTGTACCTTGTGAGAACTAGTTTTGGGATAGCTTGTAGTTTGGATTATGTCATTATGCTTTACAGTCTTCTTAATCGTAATGTTACCTTGTTTTTGCTTCTGCATTATTATGTAATGTGTTGTTGTGATCTGTCTAGGCTGACTTATCTCAATGGGACAAGGAGAAGTGTTATCACCCCCAAATTGAATCATAACAATTTGGTATCAGAACTCCATATTTATAGGTCTCACATGTTTACAAGCCCAGTTGAAAAGAGTCTCAAGAATCGGCATAAAGACGTCTATTTATTATCTTTGATATGATATGGAGTTTGTTAGGAAATTTCTCTTTTACTTCTTTCAATTAAGTCATGAATGTAGTCTTGAGTTAGTCCTAAGTGTAGCATATATTTTTTTAAAGATGACCAGGACTAGAGCATCAACTTCTATTAGGAAAAAGACTGCTACAAGGGCCTAGTTAGGGTTAGGGCTACAGACAGAGTCGGAGGCCAAGGAAGGGGCCAGGGTCAAAGAGCAGCACCAACCAAAGACTATGTGAGGGGTATTTCCTTTGAGCCCGAACATGAGACTAGAGGAGATTAGGTTCCTTTAGAGTATGTTGCGGCACCACTATTAGAGGATATCTTGTTGCAAGTATTGAATATATTTCAAGGCATTGCATAAATTGAGAGTTCCACAAGTACCCGGGGAGGTTCACAAACCCGTCCAGATGGACATGCACCTATTTAGGGTCCCATTATTCATGCTCAGGTAGGCCAGCCACCACTAGCTCCTACACCAGTACAGATTGCTCCTAAACCAATACTTGCAGTTGGTGATTAGTTGGGCTACAAGTTGTTTTAGAAGATGAAACCACCCCAGTTTCAGGGTGTTAAGGGTGAGAATGCTTATTATTTCTTGACTTTGTGCTACACGATGTTGGAGTTTGTTGGCTTAGTTGATCCTCAAGGTGTTAGATTTGTTGCTCTTTAGCTTAGAAGCACCACTAAAGAGTGGTGGAAGATATATATGAGGTCTAGACCAGTTAGATTTCCTCTAATAGAGTGGGGTATATTCTCAGAGGCATTTTAGGATGGATTCATTCTTTGGAATGTTTAGGACGAAAGTCGAATGATGTTTAAAAGTTTAACTCAAGGTAATATAATTGTTGTAGAGTATGAGGCTTGATTTTGTTAGTTATCGCACCATACCATATCTTTGATCCCTACTAAGGAGGAGAGAGTCCGCAGATTGTGAGAGGTTTGATTTTCTTAATCAGATCCTATGTATTCAGGTCAGCCTGCGAGGCATCCTGCTTCCAAACTATTGTGAGTGCCACCAAAGAGGCAAAATTGATAATTCTACAGGAGATTTGGGGGTCCCAAGAGGGCTTGAACTTTTGGTCATTATTCTGGAACTTCTTTACAGGTTAGAAGATTTCATCGGGGTAGTAGTACACCATAGCATAGAGGCTAGTACATGTTTCCCTACCAGCTATAGAGAGTGGTTCTAGTTCATATAGTGGGCAAAGATCTATAGATCAGGGTGACAACAACATTCCTCTTATTTTTTCACATCATCAGCCTACGTTGAGGTCTTGTTTTGTTTGTGGAGATCCTGTTCAAATGTTTAGACAATGCCCTTTTCAGACTTATTCTAGACCATGTCGTACCTATTTAGTGTCACCTGTTAGGGATTCAACACATCCAGCTAGATGTCCAGCACCATCAGTCAAAGGGCATGGTAGAGCTCCGGGTAAGGATATGGGTGATATAGTGAATCAATTAGGTGGTGGAGGCATGGGATAATTAGGTGGAGTTCGTGGTGCTCATTATTATGCTTTTCCTAGTAGACCTAAGGTAGAGGCCCCAGATGAAGTTTTTATAGGTATTGTTTCAGTTTGCCATTAGCCTATCTCAATGTTGTTTGATCCTAGTTCTACTTATTCATATGTGTCCACATACTTCTCTGCTAGTTTTGACTTATTATTTGATCACATGCTTGTGCTTATACATGTTTCTACCCCAATAGGAGACCTTTTAGTGGTGGATCGAGTGTATTGATCCTGTCTTATGTCTTTGGCAAGTTATGATACTTAGTTGGATATTATTATTCTTGATATGATTGATTTTGATGTTATTTTGGGTATGGATTGGTTGTCTTCGTATCATGTTATTCTTGATTGCTTTGCCAAGATGATTACTTTGGTTATGCCTGGTAGACCAAGAGTTGAGTGGAAGTGTTCTTATAAGTCTTATCCTAGCAAGGCTATTTCTTATATCAGGGCTCAAAGTTAGATTGATAGGGGTTGTTTATCCTAGTTGGACTTTATTTGTGATACCAGTGTCTTATCGTCTTCTATGGAGTCTATTTTGGTTGTTTATAAGTTTATAGATATGTTCCCTGCTGATCTTCCAGGGGTCCCTCTTGACAAGAACATCAATTTCCCTATCAATGGTGAGCCAGACACTAAGCCCATTTCTATTCCTCCCTATCGTATGGCTCTTACTATGTTGAAGGAGAAATTTTAGGACTTGTTGAGTAAGGGGTTCATTCGGCCTCATATGTCACCATGGAGTGCTCCAGTTCAATTTGTAAAGAATAAGGATAGATTGATAAGAATGTGCATTGACTATTGATAGTTGAACAAGGAGATTATCAAGTAGAAGTACCCTCTCCCCTGGATTAATGATTTGTTGGACTAGGTTCAGGGTGTAGCGATGTTCTAATAGATTAATTTGAGGTGCGAGTATCTTCAGTTGAGGATTATACCATCTAACATTCCTAGGACTACTTTCCAGACGAGGTATGGTCATTATGAGTTTCTTGTTGTGTCATTTGGATTGACTAATTCACCTATTGCATTTATGGAGTTGATGACTATAGTATTTTGGCCTTATTTGGATTATTTTATGATTGTATTCATTGATGATATCTTAGTCTATTCTAAGATAGAGGTTGATCATGTCAGACATTTGAGGATTGTGTTTAAAAGGATTAAGAAGGAGAGATTGTATGCTAAGTTCTCCAAGTGTGAGTTTTGGCTCAGTTCAATAGCATTTATGGGGAACATGGTGTCCAAGGAGGGCATCAAGGTTGATCCAGCAAAGATTGAAGTAGTTAAAGGGTAGATTAGACCCAGTACAGATTGCTCCGGGAACATGGTGTCCAAGGAGGGCATCAAGGTTGATCCAGCAAAGATTGAAGTAGTTAAAGGGTAGATTAGACCTACTTCAACCATCGAGATCCATAGTTTTGTGAGTTTAGATGGTCATTATCGGTGCTTTGTGCAGGATTTCTCTACATAGCAGCTTCATTCACTGGGCTCACTCAGAAGAACATAGTCTTTGTTTAGTTGAGGAATGTGGGGAGATCTTCCAAAAGCTCAAGGGTTTGTTTACTACCGTACCTGCCTTGACTTATTGTGACGCATCGAGTGTTAGTTTTGGAGGCATATTGATGCAGAAGGGGGAAGTGATTGCCTATGCTTGAAGGCAATTGAACACCTATGAAAAGAACTATCCTACCCATTATTTGGAGTTAGCGGTGGTTATTTTTATCTTAAAGTTGTGGCGGTACTATCTATATGGGGTTCATTATGGGATCTTCACTAATCACCACATCCTATAATATATCTTCAGTTTGAAGGACCTAAATCTAAGATAGAGCAGATGGATTGAGCTTCTAAAGGACTATGATTTGACCATTCTATACCATCCGAGAAAGGATAATGTAATGGTTGATGCTTTGAGTAGGAAGACTTCTAGCATGGCAGCCTTGCAGCTAGGAGCAACCCTTGGCTAACGACGTTTATAGGTTGGCCAACGGGTTAGTGAGGCTCCAGCTTTCCGATCAGAGTAGTGTGCTAGCTTTCTTAGAGGCCAATAATCTTTAATGGATCAAATCTGTGAATATTGATTTGAGGATGAGAAGTTGTGTCTCATTCGAGACAAAGTGACTAGGGGTGAGGCCAGGGAGGCCGAAATTGATACCAATGGGGTTTTGAGGATTGAAAGCCAAATTTATGTGCTTAATATGGTGACTTGATTAGGTTGACATGTGAGGAGGCTCATTGTGCTAGATACTCCATTCACCTGAGAGTAGCAAAGATTTGCCATAATTTGAGCCAACATTCTTGGTGGTGTGGCATGAAGAGGGACATATCTGATTTTATGTCTAGGTGTTTGCCCTGCCAACAGGTCAAGTGCGAGCATCAAAGGCCAGGGGCGAGTTCTAGAGGATGCCCATTCCTACTTGAAAATAGGATCAAATCACAATAGATTGTGTAGTTAGTTTACCCACTACTGTGGGCGAGTTTAACTATATCTGGATTATTTTGGACCACTTGACCAAGTCTATGCACTTCATTCCGGTCAATGTCAGGTTCACGATAGAGAGATTGGCTTAGTTATACATCAGTCAGATCGTGAGACGTCATGGTATACCAGTTCCTATAGTGTTGGACCGAGTTTTTTTATTTGCTTCCCACTTCTGGAAGGCCCTACAACCCCCTCGATTAGACCTAAGTACATCCTCAGAAGGATGGTCAGTCTGAGAGGACTATTTAGGTGCTAGAGGATATGCTTCATGCATGTGTCATTGACTTTGGTTCTAGGTGGGATTAGCACTTTCCCTTGGTGGAGTTTACTTACAATAAAAGTTATCATTCAAGCATCCAGATGGCTTTTTTTAGGCCTTGTATGGCCGAAGGTGTAGATCACCTATAGGTTGGTTTGATTCTATTGTGGTGGATAGACTTTACAAAACTTGCTTAGAGAATCCATGGATTAGGTTCGATTGATTCAAAGTTGATTATTGACAACCCAGAATTGCAGAAAAGTTATGTTGATAGGTGTATACGACTGTTAGAGTTCATGGAGGGTGACCGAATTTGGTTGAGGATCTTACCCAAAAAGGATGTAGTGAGGTTTGAGAAGAAGGGTAAGCTCAGCCTTAGGTGTATTAGTCCTTTTGAGATTCTTGAAAGAGTAGGTGAGGTGGCCTACAGACTTGCCTTACTGCCTAGTTTAGCTTCTGCAAATCTAGTGTTCCATGTGTCTATGTTGTGACGATATATCCCCGATGAGTCCCATGTGATATCTAGTGATTCGATTGAGTTGAGTCTGAACTTGACTTATGAAGAAGAAATAGGGGCTATTCAAGATAGGCAGGTCTAGAAGTTGAGGACTAAAAAGATCGCTTTAGTAAAGGTTCAATGGCAATACCGACTCGAGAAAGAGGCTAATTCGGAGATGGAGTTTGACATGCGGACCTGCTATCCTCATCTCCTTGAGACTTCAAGTACATTCCTTACTTTATTTTTGAGGCTAAATATGTTTTTTAGTGGTGAATGACGTAATGATCCTAAAGGTTATTTTTTAATATTTTTGGCATAATTTTTATTTTACCCCTCCCAGCAACTTTCCTAAGTCATATTTGAATGGTTTTAAATATTGATTTTTGAAAATTTTGTAAAAAATTGAGTTTTTGCTAAAAACAATTAAGGAGTTTTGGAGCCTTAAATTGCCTAATTTTAAAATTTTGAGTCACTTAGAGATCCGAGTGTTAGAACTAAATTATGTCGATTCCATTAGTTTCAAAATATGAAAATAGATCTAGGAGAGTTCTTCAAATTAGATTTGGAGTTTTTATGTAGATTTTAGGTCCGAAATTTGAAATGTAGTTAAAGTTTGACGTTGGTCAATATTTTAGTTTTCGTGCTCATATTGGATTTCTGATTATTGCAACAGTTCTGTAGGATGATTTTAGTGCTAGAATGAGCTTCATCATATTCTTTTAGGTGTTCCAATATCAATTTAGCTTTTTAAGTGGTTGAAACTAGTTTAGTTGCAACTTATCAATTCCAGGTCAAAGATACCTCAAATTCAAGTTTTGATGATTTTATTGAGTCTGAAACGCCGAATTTGGTAAGGCTGCATATTTGGTTTGTGTGTATCGAGTTTTGAATGCATTTTGAGGGCCCATTTCGAGAATTTGGTGCTTTATGTTTGCTGATATCTGGTGCTTGAAGCACTATCACGACCCAGACCTAGGGTCTAGGAGTGACATGGCGAATAAGAACATGAAAGTCCCCAAACAAGCCTCATAACATTTACTCATACATCATCTGTTCGAAAGTGTATACGAAATTGTAAACACGTAGTTTTTAATGGACGAAAAAGTGGGACTCACGCTATAGGGACATCATAGAGATAGGGACTAACATGAATTCATGTAATACATAACACATAAAGACTAAGGAGCGGGTAAGTATGACTCACTCTATGGGGGCAATACGAAACTTAGGATCTTTCACATCATAATATGTAAACTTATCATAATACTTATAACCAACCCTAAAACAATATCCAATAGATAACCACAACTACAATCATAATCTCTGAATACAACACTTAGCATATAAATATACAGGAGTCTACAAGATGTCCAATAATGTCTCTAATCATATGATAGGACGGGGGTTAAGACATGTCCCGAGCTTACCCTCAAAGTAAATAACATAAACAAAATATCATAGGTAGAAGACTGGTGGTTCATCCTTGGAAGATAGGACTCACCACAACAAGTATCTCAAGATCCGATC
>DF362193.1:23505-43030 GCA_000787875.1 Solanum virginianum
TTACTCAAAATAATCTATAATTAAACCATACTAATTAATAAAATATTTAGTTAAAAACAAAATCTTTTTGAGACGATTTCCGAGTAAATATAGACACACACATATTAATTAAAAAATATAAAATTATCACCAAAATAATTTAAAAGTATTTTTAAAAATTTTCAAAGATAATTATTTCAAATCTTTCAAATTTTTCAAAAATTGAAGAACCTTGATTACTAATTTATATTGTAGAGGGCTAAAATTAGATGTCAACAAAAGGGATTTTAAAAAATAAAAGAACGGGGATAGTTGGGGGGTGGGGTTGGGGGTACACAGGGGGATGGAGGGTGTAGTAGGTGAGTAAAATATTTTAAATTTTATTTTTAAAAAATAATTATGTTTAAAAATATAGTTTTTTTTGGAAGAATATTAATACTTTAATCTTTAAATTTTAACTAATATTAATAGTTTATTTAATTTTTGTCAAAATAAAATATTTTATCCATGTGCCAAGATTTTATTTTCAATAAAAGAAAGTGTGCATTACACATACCATTAAGGTGTGTTTCTCAAACTAATAAGTGATAATTTAGATATTAAACTCATGCTCCCAAATTCCAATAGTTTATGTATGAAACTAAAAGAAGTAGAAGTATGAATATAGTTTTGACATTTATCTAAAACAATAATGAAAAATAAAATAAAAAATAAAAAAGAGAGATATTCGAAATAAACTTATCTATTTTTTTGATAGAAAAAAGATAGAATTATCTTACTTACCTACCATTATACATTTAATTGGAGGAGATATCTCAAATGATTCTTTATCTAAACTTCCTTATAAAAGTTTTTCAAAGGACGCTAGTTTCATTGAGACCCACATTTAAAAAGTTGAATTATATCATGCTACTCTCTAATTAAAAATTAGTAAAATGAGATTATATAATCACTTTATTAAGAAAGCTCTCAATTTGGATGTAGTTCTTGCATTATACAACATATATAATTATTTAACCAAGCATGCGTGTTGGTCAACATTGTTTCCTATCGTATTATTTAATTTGCCATAGGTGTCGGGAGGCTGCTTCGCACTAGTTGATCAAATTGAGACAAATAATAGCGTCAAGCTAGCTATATTGTCAAGTTCTTTGAGAAAAATAGGTTATATCTACGGATATAATGTACTACTAATAAAAATAATCTAAGAAAAAACAACAAGTTCTTAATTTAATTAACAAGTTTCTTGAAGGTTAATAATCTAAGAAAAAACAACAAGTTATTGATTTAATTAACAAGTTTCTTGAAGGTTCAAAAAGGAAATTCAAGATGCCCATTACTTAAGGAGGATGGGTTCCTGAAATTATTTCCTTTTATTTTGGTTTTACTTTTTTCTTTTAACTTATATATATTTAGATGGCTAAGGATCTAGGTGGCAATAGATTGATTCAATCATTTATTTAAAAAATATTTATACTATACCATACAATTAAATTAATCAATCGGCTATAATGTTGTCATCAAATACTAATTATATGTTATATATGTGTGTGGGTCTGAGATACTTTTATTCATATATTAGTTGAAGTGGCTTTTTGCACTTTTTTATATGAAAATAATTAATGGCTAGTTAACTAATCAAGAGACTGTCTCAACTATATGTTATTATCTTCATGCATTAAATGATGAGGATACTTAATAAAAAATAAAAATAAATTGGGAGCGGAGAGTTAGATGCGGATGAGATAGAATTTTATTTATTTTAAAAAATATCAAATTTTTTTAGGTAGGAGTAGAGTAGGGTTCAAGTTTGAACTTTTTAAAAATATTTTATAAAAGAAATTCAAAAAAATAAAAAGATGAGAATTGTTGGGGGAGGGCGTGGATGGTGGAGTAGGTGAGAAAACTATTTTAAATTTTATTTTAAAAAAATAGTATTTATTAAAAAATAATATTTATACTTTAATCTTTAACATATAATTAATAATTATAATTTATTTAATTTTTGTCAGTGTGAAATATCTTATCTATGTGGCATGCCATGTGGCAAGTTTTTTTTTTTTCAATAAAAGAATGACTGAGGTGTGTTTCTCAGTGATAGTTTAGGTATGAAATTAAAAAAAAGGGAATAATTTAGATGTGTTTTTTATACTTATCTCTATATTTTATTTTAAATCTATAAAATTCAAATATCTTATCTTTTTTAAATTTAATACTCAGTTAGAACCCTTACCGTCACTGGAGTGTAGCTGATATTCTATTCCTATGAATTAATAGCAAAAGACTGTCCGTATGAGATCAAAACTTGTTCAATCTTCCTCATCGTGACTTATATTGGACTATTGGTCCAGGAAAAGCATTATACATAATATTAACCTTGTATGATAATATATGATTATACAGAAATATAAGCTACTTGATATAAATAGTTTGTCCCAATTACGTAATATATCTTACTCTTTTTAAAAGCTGAAATCCTAAGTGACTATGTAGCCTTCTTCTTGGAAGCTACTTGCACGTGCAAATCTAATAAAATCATTGTAAATTAATGAACGCTCACGCCTCATTGATCTATGCATATGCCACACCTAAAATAAAATACAAAAAGTCAAACCATCATACTTGCATGTTCCAAAGCCCCTATATAAATATCCTAATGCCCTCTTTACATATCGTAGGAAACATTTTCGAGCCATTCTCTATTCAACATTTCTTTTCCTTCCTTGTATTCCCATCATTTTGTTTCAATAATATTTGGTTTGATTTGATTTGATATTAATTCAATAACAAAAAAACATCAACCATACACACTAATGAGGAGAATCAACCTTTGCATTTTAATTCTTGTCCTATGGGTGTCACCCATGAAGGGTAGCAATACGAGTCGTTTGCGTCCTCGTACTATCACTTTCGTGGAGTCACAGTGCAAACGAACTCGTTATCAACAACTTTGTGTGAAAACTCTATCCAATTATGTTAATGCCACCTCACAAGATCCTCAAGAAATAGCTCAAGTTGCTTTGAAGGCTAGTTTAGCTAAGGCTATACATACCAAATACTACATCATAAAGGTATGCAAAGAATTCAATCAAATCAACAAGGGTAATAAGAATAATTATCAAGCCGCGAAAGATTGTTTAGATCAAATCTCAGATGGTGTTTCCCAACTTACAAATTCCGTTAAAGAGCTTCAACGTTTGAGTTTAGATGGTGAAAGAGCATTTGAATGGCATCAAAGTAATGTTCAAACATGGCTTAGTACAGTGTTAACTGATGCATACACTTGCATGGAAGGGTTGAATAATTTAGGTTATTCTTCCATTGGTGGTAAGGTGAAGGCTATGATTAAAGCTAAGGTTCTTAATGTAGCACAAGTTACAAGCAATGCTCTGGCTTTGTTTAATGGATTTGCTGCTAGACACAAGGCTTCTCATCATCATGTTGGATATGGCAAAAACAAACCCTAAAATTTGTGATAGAACTAATTGTCTTGTCTTGCTTTATTTCCTTTTTGTTATGTATGTTACAACATATGTAATTTCACTTTCTCTGTGCAAACAGGAATTAATAATGTAACTTCACTGGATTTTTGAACATAATTTTTTGTATTGACTTTATATATATAAGTAAAGAAATGAAAGCATCAATATAGATTATTATTTTCATATTGTAGTAGATGCTTTTATTTTTTTATTTTTTAATAAGTGATCACTTATGAGTAGGTCTAAGGTGTGGGGGTAGGCTTGGTCACTATTAAGTCTATTCATAACCAAAAGTTATAATTAATTAGAGGGGACATGAACCTAACCTCTAATTTGTTGAATGAACAAATGAAACAAGTGGAACCAAAAATTAAGATGAAAGGATTAGCCTATACAAATTTCTTTCTTACTATGTAAAATATTAACTAACAAAAAGCTTACACTTTTCATATCTCCTTCTCATCGAAGGTAATTGTCATTTGTCCAGTTGTATTAAACCTTTAACCTCCCTTGATACTTGTTGGTATGAGATGTATAAGGTTCCACCTTCAATGGTAGAAGTTAATTTAGCTAAGTCCTCAGCCACATTATTTGCTTCTCTCAAATAATAATGTGCTCATATGAGAATTAGCATTGCTCAAAATCTTGATAGTATCTTGAATGATAGTGTAATCATTTAAAATTTATTAGATATAAATTTATAAAATAATTATGATCATATTAAATTCAACATTGTAATACCCCATAAGTTGAAATGTCAAAAAAATGGAGCTTAAAGGACATTTCCCTGAGAAAATATACCTACAATGCATCATGTGCCCTTCACGAGGCGCTATATGGGCCGTATAAGAGACGACGAGCAGTATAGGGCAATCGTGATCTAAGCCTGACAGCCATGAAGGAGCTACGAAGGGGTACATGACCCATGGTCCGCTGTACGTATCGTACGAGATCTCATGGTACCCGTTGTTAGCCAGTGTCCAGTAATCCCTAAACCATAGGACCTTGTAAAGCTCATGGTCTAGTTTGTTAAAGCCATCTTGACCAGTCCTCCTCCCATCGACCCTTATATGGTTCATGGTGCCTTGTACGGACCATATGGGGTAACATATAAGGGCCTTCGACAGTAATTTGTCCAACGTCATTTCAGTCCTTTCCCAAATTACTCATTAACGAATATGGACAATTTTTGGGACTAAAATTTTGTATACTAGTTACCCATTTGTACAGATAGGGTAGAGGGGCGCATTAAGCCTTCCTAATTTACTCATTCTCACCCAATTCCCAATTCACAAAATCTTCTCACTAGAAAAGTCTTTTCAAGTTCTTCTTCTTCTTTAAGCAAGAGTTCCATGGAAGATCAAATGAATTCCTCCAAGTTCCAAGGAAATTTTCTTCCAATTTCTTTTAGGTTCTACATTAAGGTATGTGAGTATTCATCCATGGTCCCTTTCACCTATGGAACCCAAAAATCCTCAACTTTTCCAATTGATTTCAAGTATAAATTTTATGAGTTTTATTTAATTCTCTTTCAATTACATGAATTAAATTTTAATCAATGTTTATTTACTCAGTTATGCATGAATTACTATTTAATTGCATGATTTTGATGAATTGCAAGTGATTTCTCTATAAAGCTATTTAGGGTTCATGATATGAATGTGGGTTCCTATGATCGTGATTTCAATTGATGATATCTATTATAATTGTGGATGAATTTATTTCAAAATCTTGATATTATCTTGAATGATAGTGTAGTCATTTAAAATTTATTAGATATAAATTTATAAAATAATTATGATCATATTAAATTCAACATTGTAATACCCCATAAGTTGAAAAGTCAAAAAATGGAGCTTAAAGGACATTTCCCTGAGAAAATATAGCTGTCATGCATCATGTGCCCTTCACGAGGCCCTATATGGGCCGTATAAGGGACCACGAGCAATATAGGGCACTCCTGATCTAAGCCTGGCAGCCATGAAGGAGCTACGAAAGGGTCCATGACCCATGGTTTGTTGTACGTATCGTACGAGATCGCATGGTACCCGTCGTTAGCCAGTGTCTAGTAATCCCTAAACCACAGGGCCTTGTAAGGCTCGTGGTCTAGTTTGTTAAAGACATCTTGACCAGTCCCCTCTCCCATCAACCCTTATACGGTCCATGGTGCCATGTACAGACCATATGGGGTAACATATAATGGCCTTCAACAGTAATTTGTCCAACATCATTTCAGTCCTTTCCCTAATTACTCATTAACGAATATGGACAATTTTTGGGACTAAATTTTAGTATACTAGTTACCCATTTGTACAGATAGGGTAGAGAGGCGCATTAAGCCTTCCTAATTTACTCATTCTCACCCAATTCCCAATTCACAAAATCTTCTCACTAGAAAACTCTTCTCAAGTTCTTCTTCTTCTTTAAGCAAGAGTTACATGGAAGATCAAATGAATTCCTCCAAGTTCCAAGACAATTTTCTTCCAATTTCTTTTAGGTTCTACATTAAGGTATGTGAGTATTCATCCATGGTCCCTTTCACCTATGGAACCCAAAAATCCTCAACTTTTTCAATTGATTTCAAGTATAAATTTTATGAGTTTTATTTAATTCTCTTTCAATTGCATGAATTAAATTTTAATCAATGTTTATTTACTCAATTATGCATGAATTACTATTTAATTGCATAATTTTGATGAATTGTAAGTGATTTCTCTATAAAGCTATTTAGGGTTCATGAATATGAATGTGGGTTCCTATGATCATGATTTCAATTGATGATTTCTATTATAATTGTGGATGAATTTATTTAAATTGCATGCTTTTTAGTTGATTTGAGATAAAACTCATGTTATTACTATAGTCTATGATGATCTATGATAATTAATAACAGAACTATTCTTCATCTATGTTTTATGAAACTGCTTATGTATGATTTATAAAAATTCTAAATAAATGAATAAGTGTTGGTGAAAGGATTTTCTCACCTAATCATGGATTCTAGATGTGAAAAGGATAATTCTCACACTGATAAATCACCAAGGTTTAATGAGCTACTCTGTATTAATGATGATTTTCAATTCAAGTTATAACATGTTTCTTGGGAAAAGGCATAAATTCCCCCCCTGAAGTTATCCCGAAATGTCATTTACACACTTTAACTATTTAAGTGAACTATTACACACCTATACTCCTCAAAAGCAAAACTTTTTAACCCTTCTTACCCCAAGCCCTAGGTGTGTTTCAGCCAACCTCCATTGAGCGTGTCATGCCTATAATATAACTGACTTTATATTTTTTTTAATTAAAATTATCCCTTTTTACTTCTAATGAACAAATCCACTATCAAACCCAAAATTTTCAACAAAAATCTTAAGAACCCTAGTTCTTCAACTGAAATTTGGAGATCCAATTACCAAATTGAAGGAGAATCAAAGGTAAATTCTTATTCCTTTATCTTTTTTTCATAATCCTCTCTTTTCCATTTTGATTTCTTTCTCTCTTTTCCATAAAAAAATTCAATTTTTTTTCTAGATTATGAGTTGATTGAAGAAGTACTATGTGGTGATTAATAATATTATCATTTTCTACATCTTCTATGGGCAATGTGATGATATACCATGGGAACTGATTAAGCTAGCAATTGTATCTATAAAACAGCACCATGTTGTTGGAGAAATGGGAAGAAGCACAGTAGTGGAGCGAGAAAATTTTTCATGCTTTCTTATTCTCATGGTTGAAAACTCTCTGAAAAAATAAATCTATTTTGGAGGAGGTAGGCACAATGGAAACAGATCCAAAGGAAAGCAAGGTCCTACAGTGGTGATGCCTGTAGAAGTTGGTACAGTCCATATTATCTAGAGAGCAAACCATATTCTCTCATGTTCAATATGCTAAAAATATATCTTCTACTAAAACCCTTACTGTTGTTTGGTCTCTTCCTAGTACTGTGGAAGTAAGTCTAGACTTTTTTCTTTTCCCACATTGATAAGTCTTTCAAATCCAGAGATAAAAATTTTGTTCAAGTAATAATAGATTATTTTGTTGTTTAAAAGTAAATTGGAGAAATCTTTAAAATTTCTTCGACTTATGATTAAAATTGGAGATTAGGTTTGTTTGTTCTTAGAAGAAGTTGAACAAGGTTAGGTGAAATGGAATGGGTAATGCATATGGATGAAATGAAATGGATGGATGAAAACGAAACTGGTTGAGCATTAACTTAACAGGGTGAGTGCATCTCACTCTCTACATATTATCTGGGTTTGGTATAAGAAGGGTTAAAAAGTTTCACTTTTAAGAAGTATAGGTGTGTAATAGGTTACTTAAATAGTTAAAGTGTGTAAATGACTTTTTGGGACAACTTCAAGGGGGGAATTTATGCCTTTTCCCATGTTTTTTTTATTATTTTGATGTACTATGATTTACCATTGTGTAAAATTTGGCTTAGCACTGAGAAGGCTTAAGGTGGAGTTTTTGGAAGATGTTAAGGTTATCATCCTAAGGGAATCCTAGTAGGAACCTCTTACTAAAACCATGTGCCACCAGAGGTTGCCTTATAGGCCTACCTAATGGATCATATGGCTCATAAAGTTGATTGACTAGACTATCACGGAGTCTATCTTGGCAAAGTAGTCTTTTGCCTTCTCGATGTGAAAATCACATCAAATTATATGTTGTAGCTCGTGTGGTCTTATTATTGGTTATGGTTGATATTCCATAAAATGAATAAGTTTACTTGACACTTTTACTATAATTTTGATGCATTGACCATATGACTTTACTATTGTTTGCTTTATGGTTTACCTTATGCTTGTCTATATTGGTCTTGCATCTCATGAATCATGCTTCATATTACTTATGTATGATCATGCACTGCTTACATACTTAGTACTACCAAACGTACTAACACATATTTTGCATACATTATTTAAAATGGTAGGGGAGGACGTTCAACTTACACCACAATCTATCAGTTAGCTTGGAGCTTTGTCGAAGGTTGATTGATTGGTGAGTCCTCATGGTCCCTAAGGTTAGCCATACATTATTTCATTGATGTTGCTAGTTGTTCTATATTGAGACTAATTCTTTTTACTTTACTTGAACGTGAGTTAGGAACATTTTCGTAACCCCCGCCTATGTTACTTTTAGAGGTATGTTGGATTATGTATGAAGTTTATGTTTTCTTTTATTTGAATTGATTGCTTCCTACTATTAAAACTTCTGATTTTATTGAGTATTGATTGATCCTTATTGCTCATGAATGCTTATGATATACTAAGAGATTTGATTGGAGTTTTTATGGGAATCCTATTCATTGTATCATACCTAGGACCTATGTTGGATCGTGACAAACTTGACATCAAAGCACAAGGTTTAAGGTATCCTAAGGAGTCCAACATGTCACGTCAATTAGAGTCTTATTCATGTGTATGAAGCGCGTCACATCTATGAGTGAGAGACTTCTTAGAAAATCTTCACTTCTTTCATGATCTCTGTCGTGCTATAGAGTGTACCCTCAGAATTTTCCATCTAAATGCTTATTCTTTGCAATTTTCAAAAAATGCCTTCATATAGAGCACAGTGCAAAGGGAAAACAATGTCAATGAGGAACAAGCTTCTCCGGTTCCTCAAGCTCTATATAACTCTATGGCCTAGCCGACTAATAATATTGAGTTTTGAACTACCTTTCAATGCTAGCCCAAGGTATGATGGCACAAACCAATCAAGAAGGGGTGGTTCAAGGTATGGGAATTGTGACTACTGGTGTTTAGATTTTATGATAATCAATCCTATCACACCTCGGGAGGGTACCCTAGACGTGACCGACACTTCGAGACTATTTCTAGTCCCCAAGCGAGCCACTTGGCCTCATCACATCCATTCATTCAACATTACTTAGAAAACTTAGCCGAAGACTAAAGAAGATAAATGGGAAACCTAAGTCTCAAAATAATATATAAAAAAAATAAGCCAGTTTGAAATAAGCTAGCTCAACAAAATTTCAGCATTAATACTTAACTCTAGTCTATGAAGCCTCTATCACTAATTAAATGGTGTCAATGACAGTCCCATGGATATCACAACTCAAAAGTAAAACTGGCCTAAATCAGGTTTGACTCTATAAATCTAGATGAAAATTCAATAATGATCCTCCAAAGCCAAATAGGCTCACCAACTCTGTTGACATTGATATATCCTTAGCGATGTGCCTGATGACAATCTCTAGTATCTGCCTATGCATTATAAAATGATGCAGTCCAAAGAGGACATCAATATATGAAATGTACGAGCATGTGAAATGGCAGAATGAAAAAGATATAGATAGAATAATATAAAAATAACATCACTCAGAAGAGACTCAATCAGAATGTCAAATGTCTATCTAAAACAAGAATAAAGAGTAGATAAATGATCCATCAATCAATCAAACCCCATCAATCAACTCAACTTAGCTCCACTCAACTCAGAGTACTCAGTGTGGGGACTATCTGGGAGTTTCTTTTATATGACAATAATCACTTATGAGTCAGTGATTGTACAACAATCTCGCTAATGTTACTACAACCTTTTTGTACTTGCTAAGTAAAGGACGAATCGAATCCATAGTAGATTCAGACAATTAACTAATCAAGTCCTATTGTTTCAGGACAATGAAATGGGGACATGTCCAACTTTAATAGACTTAGTCCTTAAAATGGGAACCTGTTTGACTTTAATGGACTTAGTTCACAAATTAGGGACCCGTCTGACTTTAACGAACTTAGTCTACTCCTACGCTTAGAGATTTAGTTAATGAGTTCAAGTTGGACTTACTCTTACTCATTTTGGTGCTCGATACTCCTTCCAAGACTCAATGCTCATAAGGCTTCTCATCTTAATCAATCATCTCAATTAGTCTCATAGAGACTCTCATCATCTCATTAACTCCACTCAATTGGCCTTTTTGGTCTGTCATCTCAATTATCTCATCAACTCCAATTCTCATTTAAGAACTCAAGGACTCAGATCAATATTAAGAGGAAGTTAATTAGATAAAACTCTAGAGTTCAATTATGAATACTCAAGGGATCGTCAAACTCTATTAATTCATCATCATCATGATCACATCACAATCTTAATCAACATACTTAACCCAATGCTCTAGACTCAACCCCTAGGTTCATTCATGCATTCTTTTATAAAATAACATATAAGATTTATGAAATTATTCATGTAAAACCATTAAATTAGTAAATCAAGTTTATGATGATCATCAACACATGAAAATACATGAAAATATATAATTTTCAAGAAAATACTCAAGAAACTTGTATAGAGACACATTATACTCACAACTCCTCTATTACCATCAATAGAGGCACACGGAAAAATAATTTCATGCTTTAGTTTAGCCCTACATACCTAGTATGAAGCTTTGACAATTAATTTCGTGAAAACTCTCCTCAATCCTCTTGAATTCTCTCTCCTCTTCTCTTCTCTTTAGCCCTAGCCTTTGTTAAGAGTTTAGAAAGATTTAGAAATGAGTGTTAAAGACCTATTTACGCTCAAAATAATCTATATTGATCATACTTTAAGTTTAGTGTGGATTGAGAAAGGTCTAGAATGCATCTCACGAAAAACTGAAAAAAGTTCTCAAAAAAGTAAGTCTGCGATGCGGACTTGGTGTATTTTTAGGAATTTTTGCTGAAAATTCTCTAATAGAGTTTTCTAATCTCATAGAAAATATTTGAACCAAATTAAGGTGTTTGTCCGCGGCAAGTGCGCATCGTGCACCTGTCACATACTCTTAATGGAATTCGTTTTGGTATCAAAAAATTATCTTTTGATTCAGTTGCTCTAAAAATTAACCAAGACCAATTATCCACTCAATTTTTCATGCTGATTGCATAACCGACCTCGGATTTGTCATTGGAATTTGGGAAGACACGTTATGCGTATATCTCTCATCTAGGAATATTTTCGTAATTTTACTGGGTGTTACATTATCTCCCTCTTGGAATCATTTGTCCTCGAATGATGAGTAAGGATGGATATTAAGACAGAAATAACAATTAGAACTCTTCTCAAAACTCACTCAATCAATCAAACTATCGACTCCTCATCAATCTCAACAACCTCTACTCAGACTTCAGGAATAGACACATCAACTCAAATAGACAAATTGGTTTAGATCAAGAGCAGAGATGCTATCTTAGAAATTCTCTCCATCAAGCACGAATGGAATGTCAAAACTCAATCAATTCGAATCATTTCAACACCTTGGCAATCAGTCTTTCGTTCTCAGGAAGGAAGCCATTAACTCTAATCGAGAATCAGACCATCATGATATATAAGACTCTATAGATAACTCTCAATCTTAGGACCTCATCTCAACTATACTCATTTTCATGGTACTACACTTCATCAATTCAGGCTCATATCTCTTATTCAAATATCCACCTAACCACATCCTCCTTTTCAATTCAAGCCTACTTCTAAGCCTCAACGTGCTATTCCTAAGATGATCATATTTATATAAAGCTAATTCTCAATACTCAGCCCTATACTTCTAGAGGGGGTTTCATTAAAAGGTCACTAGTCCTCTCCACTACTTCACTACTCTTACTCGAGACCCTTATTACGAAGTCTTCAATAGTCTATCATCAATACTCGCATAATAACAACTATGCATTTAAGCCTATCACTCTAACCACTTCAACTATGTCTTAGAATTTTCAAGCCTACTTGGCACTTCTACTTCCACTATTCAATGAGTTCCCACTCAAAGACACACCAAAATACTCTTAGTTATCTGTTGCAGATCATAAGGTCTCATTTCTCCCCTCTTCCCTACCTCTATCCCTACATGACACAAGTTTAAACCAATATCAAAATAAGGATACCTTCACTCTTCCTCATCTACCCTTACTCTCAGTCTATCATCTCCCCCTTTGACGAAACCCAAAACTACTATCTCTTCATGCAAAATAAGCACGATCATACATCTAAAACTTGATACTCTACATCCTACCATCAACAATGGCATAATAAGCTAAGGGTCAGTTCATGCATAAAATGACATCAGAATCATTCATATTAGACTCAAGTAGATTAACTGTGGTACCTCTATGGTGGACGAGAATGGTACCATCACTATCATTTCACTCAATTAGGATAATCTCATTAATGAGGGGAGAGTCATAAAAGATGTGGCACCTAAATTAATGAAATCATAGCTATCATAGGGAAGGACTCAAAACATACCAATGACATCCTCTGGTGGATTCTTCTGATCTTGGCAACTTTTCATGGTATATAATCGATTTGTGCCCAAAGTAGTGCCCCTCTGGTCCCCTTTTGTTGGTGGTGCTAGCATAGATGATTGGGATTTGTTAGACCACATTGTACATTCCCTTTGAATGTGACCCATATGGCAATACTTGTAACATCCTATACTCCTTCCACGACATTCTCCCAAGTGAACTTTGTCGCACGTGCCACAAGGTGTCTTGCCTTGGGAACCTCGAGCCACACTAGTAGATGAAGGTCCCGTTTAAAAGCGGCTCCCATTTCTATCCTCTCTCTTACCAAACTCATGGCTGGACATCTTTGCTTTCTAATTTCTATACTCTTCCCTATCCTGCTGCCTCTCATCATCAGCTTTGGCACGATCCAACCCTAGGTCCTAGACATGACACGATGAATGGGAACCCGAAGAGACCCAAACAAGCCTCTTAACATATCAATCACACATCCTTGGTCGCGGAAAAACAACAACAAGAGATATAATAAAAAGGGAAGCGGTACTAAGGGAAGTCTTTGATAATAACAAAAGCATAAGGAGTCAAGTTTATAACATAAATATATCATAATATTCCAACAACACCTCTAAACATAGAATGGGGCGGGGGCCAAGACACTTTTCGGGCTCACTCTCATAATGTCAAATGGTCAACATAAAGAAGTCTTAGGAATAGCAAGAGAAAGTAGACAGTGTCCTTGATCTTGAGGACTCACCAAAACTTATCTTCATAGAATCTCACTAGCCACATGGAGGATGATCAAGAGGAGCTTCGGTCCCTACATGGTGATATCATGTAGGTATAAAATATGCGTTAGTATGTTTAAATATACTAAGAGGGTGTTTGGATGGGCTTAAAAGCTATTCAAACCTGCTTTTAAATTCTTTTTAGCTTTTGGAAGTGTTTGACAAATCCAAAATAGCTTTAAAATTTTTTAAAATAACTTAAAATAAGTCAAAAGTTGGTCCCCCCACCCCCCATTTGTTTTTAGCTTAAAAGTCATTTATGTTTGACCAAAAGATTTACCTTTTTATCCTCAATGTTTGCTTATAATTTTTATATTATTTTGCTCCTTTTTTTCCTTTCATTTTTTTAAAAAGATTTGCTCTATCTTTTTTTTTCCTTGCTCTTTCTTTCTTGCATTTTTTCCTTCTTCCTGTTTTTTCTTTTCTTCCATTTCTTCTTCATTTTTTTGCTCTTTCTTTCTTTTTTTTTTCCTTCTAAATTATTTTCTCCTTATTTTATTCTTATAAATTATGTATGGTAAAGAAGAAATATAGCCATTACTAATTACAAATATAGTTGAAAAGAAATACTCAAATATTTAATGTATTTTATTAAAATTATATATTTTAAATATTAAAAATAACTTAGACATATAAATTAACTTATGTAATCAATTTATATTAAAGATGAATTAAATTAAATAAATTCTAATTTAATCTAATTTAAAAACAAATATTTAGAGTAATAATTAACATTTTATAATATGTAATAGTTCAAGGGTATTTAAGACATTTTGATTAAAAAAGTACTTAATAACACTTTGGTACCGAATACATTAACAACTTTGTTTTCAGATTAAACACTTTTATCCAAATATATAACTGCTTATTTTTAAAATAAGTTTCAGCACTTTAAAAAGTGTTTTTGAAGAACTTTTTAAAAGCTACTTTTTTTTAGCTAATCCAAACGGGCTCTAAGTATGTAGGATGCAATGCAACAAGACATAAGCCAATATAGTCAAAATACATAATCATAGTCAATAGATAGCATAATTTCAATATAACATGCATGATCAATGCTGGAAGTAAAACATGCTTATAAGTTATTCAACTTGCATAGAACGTAACACATATGTGGCAAGAGACCTCAACCGAAAAAGAATAAGACCAAGCGAGCTACAACTTGGAATTCCGATGATTACCCCTCATCGGTAAAGAGGTGGTCTACTTGCCAAGGTAAACCATACTTCACCTTACGGGAACATGACCCATTTCGTATGAAGTAATCCTCCTTACAAGAGCATGACCCATTTCAAAAAAGGATTTTAGGAGAAACTTCGCCTTGCGAGAATATGACCCATTTCGAGAAGAATTATAAGAGAGAGTGAACTAAATGGATCAACTAGTAAAGAAAGGGTAAAGTATACTCCTATGTTGGCACATAGTTTGAGGAAAGGAATATTAACCCATGGAGATGGTCCATGCCACATCCAATCCATCGATGTTAAGCCTAATCCCACGAAATAATTAAAATAATCATACTTTAATAATTTGTAAGAAACACGGAACCATGACATGAGTAGCTCTAAAACATCTTTGAGCTCTAATGGTGAGCCAAATTTTAAAACATAAGAATAGATCATTATTAAACATTACCCTAGCATCAACATCAAAGGCCCACAAGAGGTAAAATCTTTGAAAAAGGGCTTAATTCAGCATTTACAACATCATAGGCATTTACATGAATTCAATACATTTTTGAAAGCCCAAAATCATTAATAACTTTAAGAATCCTTGAAAAGATATTTTATCACTTGGTGGGTGTATAATGCCTGTTCAAATTCATGCAATTCAAAAGTGTAATAATATGAGAAAACTCAATGCAAATCAACCCACCAACATATAGTAAAACCCTTATATAGGATACCTTGAAATCCATCATCAAATCTCACAATAGATCATACTTTCATAGCTTAAAACATGCACAGTTCAATAGACAAAACCCATTCATAGTACAAACTTGAAATAGATAGTCATGTATAATAAATCAACATTTCATAAAACCCCAACATAATTTATAATCATAAACCATAATAAGAGATACCCATAAAAGATACAACTTGAAAATATGCAATTTTCATAAAAATGGAGATTGGGCTCCATGGATGAAAGGACCCAATGGATAAAACCCATATACCTAAATTTAGGGATTCTTTGATGTAGACTTGAAGCTTGAATGGAGTTCTTGAGATTCAGAATTAAGCTTGAGACACTTGAATTTGGATGAAAATTTTGATAAAATGGTTGAGAGGTTTTAAAGAGGGTTTTTGAGTGATATTGTCACGACACAAACCGTGGGCCATGACTAGTGCCCGAATGGGGCACCCAAACACAAAGCCATATTATAAATTTTTAGATAGGGTTTTTGAGTGATATGGAGTTGAAAAATGGTTACGTATAGGATATTTCATGTGTAAAAGGGCATGGGGCCATAACCCCAATGCCTTAGGCCAAAACAAAAAAATTAAGAAAGTGATAGTACTGCTCCGTGATGGGTTAGTGTCGCGGAGCCATCGCGGACCCACACTATTTTCCGAAAAGTTGGTAAAAATTATTTTTTGCTACGGGTCTTCTAAAATTCGAGTCATACCCATTTCCTACTCAATTTTGCCCCTTGATCAAGAATATGAAGTTGAATTTTTTATATCACGCATGAATTTTGAAATATATAGAAATTACGATTATGGGTATTTTTAAGGCACATTTTTGGGGTGTTTCAAGCTTGTTGTACATAAGTCATCAATCTTCGAATATTCATATCGCTCAGAAGCATAGCTCCCCTTCCATCTTTCTTTGGCCCTTTGTTCAGCCCATCAACATACAACCCCATTCTCCCTCTCACATCTCCAACTATATCCTGAGCATAGCAAGATAGCTGGGTAAAATTAAGTCCATACTCTTGCACAGTAATGGAGCCCTATTTATGATTCAAGAACTCTCTTACCTTAGCCTCCCTCAATTCTCTCAAAAAGAAGCACCCCAAGAAAGCTTCCTCAAATATTGTTCAAGTTTGTTCAAAGGCTGTCTCTCTTCTGTTTTTTCTTCCAATTGTTAAACCATAGTCTGGCAACACCTTTGAGCTGGTAGATAGCGAACTCAACTTTATCAACATCAACCACATGCATCACCTAAAATACTTTTTGGAGCTGATTAATGTAGTTCTCTAGGTCTTCATCAAGTATAGACCCTGTGAACTCAGGTGGGTTCATCCTCAAGAGCTCACGAACCCTGGATATATTTGGATCATCCTGTATGCCGAGTCCCTGTGTAGCAATTGATGCTGTCACAACCTGGGCTAAAAGCTTGATGGCCTAGCAAAGCTCAACATTTGAGACTCCAACTTGTGGTGGTTTTCAAGATGGATGGACCTATGGGTTCATCGTAATTATGGGTTCTAGGTTGGTTGGCATTCTATCTAGCAGCATGCCGGCTTCCGCTAACGGCTCTTGGAGGCACAATTGTAATTCTGCAAATGTATAACGCACGAATTAGAAGAGAGCCTTCATAGAGTTTAACTCTATCACACGAATTGGAATAAGAAAGAAGTGTAACCATTCCTAATGTCCTCTAGCCTCCTGCTTATAAAGTGTGGTGCACAACAAACCCATAATAAGACTCCACTAGACACGACTTCATAGACTTTCTAATACTAAGTTTGTCACACTCAAAGACTATTGCTAGTCCCCAAGTGAACCACTTGACCTCATCACATCCATTCATTCAACATTACTCAAAAAATTTAGTGGAAGACTAAAAAAGATAAATGGGTAACCTAAGTCTCAAAATAATATAAATAAAATAGGCTAGTCTGAATGAAGCTAGCTCAACATAATCTCAACATCATACTTAACTCTAGTCTAGCCTCTATCACTAATCACATGGTGCCAATGACAGATCCATGGCTACCTCAACTCAAAAGTAAAGTTGGTCTAAATCAAGTCTTACTCTATAAAGCTAGCTGAAAATAAAATAATTATCCTTCAAAGTAAAGGAGGCTCACCAACTCTACTGACTGTGATATATCCTCAACAGTGCGCCTATTAACGATCTATAGTACCTGCCTCTGCATCATAACATGATGCAGTCTAAAGGGGATGTCAGTATGTGGAATGTGCGAGTATGTAAAATGGCTGAATGAAACAAATACAGTTAGAATAATGTAGAAATAACATCAACTCAGAAGATACTCAATCAGAATGTCAAATGTCTATCTAAAGCAAGAATAAAGAGTAGACAAATGACCTATCAACCAATCAAACCCCATTAGTCAACTCAACTCAACTCAATTAAATTCAGCTTAACTCTACTTAGAGTACTCAGTGTGGGGACTGTTGTTAGACCCCGTATGTCCTTAATTAGCTCAATTAGGAAATGTTTGGGGACCAAAGTGGAGTATTGCTAAGTTGTAGTTTTGAAGAAACATAAGAGTTACCCCACCTTAATTTGTGTTACTTTCCTATTGGTCCATGTGTGGGACTAGGGTCAAGATTGTGTGGATATATATATATATCATATCTCTTCATTTTCCACAATATTCCATACTTAGAAAAAATTGGGAGAGAACAAGAACAAGCTTGGGAAGCTCTCGAATTACTGTTCATGGAAATCAAAATTCACTTTTTTCACTTCTAAAATTATTTTGACATTACAAACCTTATATATTGAGTCCCCTAAGAAGCGTGAAAGTGTTATATGAGCGAGAAAATGCCTCTTTCTATGACTTTGGTGATTTGAGCCCATTTAAGGAGTTTGAGAGGTAAGGTGATTTTTAGTCTTGTTGTATGTGTTATTAAGCTTGTATATATGTTGTAGTATGTTGAAATGGAAAGAAAATCTTGAAAGATAGCATGTTATAAGTGAGTTGAGAATTTTGAGGGGTTGGCCGAATTTGGGTCTATGTATGTAATCCAATGTTATGTTGCATTGGAAGTGTGCATTTGATGTTTAGTTGGTGTAATATGATTCTTTGAAGGTAAGAGAATGCTTGAACATCATCATCATGTATAAAGGTAAGAGAATACTTGAACATCATCATCATGTATATAGAAGTGTACTGCCCTATTTTTGTAGGTATGATAAAATGATGTTATTTAGTGTATTTGGTGTTGTAATGGCATTGGAAATGTTTGTTGATGTTGTTATTGTTGTTGTGTTGATTTATTTGAGCCGAGATGGATTCTCGGGGTGGCATATTTTAAGGGGAGGTGCTTCCAAAATTTTTATAGAATTAGGGGTAAATTTGGAATTTAAAGCCCAAAAAGGCCTTTAGCTAATCGTTTGGCGCTATCAAAGCTCAACATTTGAGACTCCAACTTGTGGTGGTTTTCAAGATGGATGGACCTATGGGTTCATCGTAATTATGGGTTCTAGGTTGGTTGGCATTCTATCTAGCAGCAGGACATCCAAAAGTATAAGTTGGATCGATTTTGCATTGGAATTAGTTTGGAGAAGGGATTGAGGTATGTAAAGCATTCCATTCTTTGGCATGACTCAGCTAAACGTAAATAATAATGTGAGTCTCGAAAGATCTCCTTTCCTCGCAATTCGGGCTTAAGTTTGACTTATGTTCGTTCCTTGGTATTCTTATGGAAATTAATCATATTTTTGACTCTTGTGTACTTGGAGTTCATAAGTTGTACAAGTATGTAAAATTTGACAAGTTTGAAAGAATATATTTTCTAATAGTTTGGAAAGTGTAAACGCCCGCAACTTTTGATAAAGAGTCTGAATTGCCTTAAAAACTGTTTTGAAATGTTTCATAGTAGTTGGTATGATCTAGAGTAAGTATGTTCCTCCTAAGTTAGGCAAGTCCGGGTTTCCATCAGCTGTGGGACCCATGACACCCTTCTAGGCAAATTCTTGATAACTTTAAAAGAATTTGGTATAAATAATATTTTGTTTTGAAATATGAATATTTTACTGATCTTTTAGATTTATAATAATGATTTTTATGCATATGATTCTCACGACTCTACTCGTGCCTATTATTACTCAAAAA
>DF362192.1:1584-13386 GCA_000787875.1 Solanum virginianum
CAAAGGAGCTCCTATAAGTGTTCCAGTCGGGGGAGCGACTCTGGGACGAATTTTTAACGTGCTCGGAGAGCCTGTTGATAATTTAGGGCCTGTAGATAGTAGTACAACATCTCCTATTCATAGATCTGCGCCCGCCTTTATACAGTTGGATATAAAATTATCTATTTTTGAAACAGGAATTAAAGTAGTAGATTTTTTAGCCCCTTATCGCCGTGGAGGAAAAATCAGACTATTCGGTGGAGCTGGAGTGGGTAAAACAGTACTCATTATGGAATTGATTAACAATATTGCTAAAGCTCACAGGGGCGTATCCGTATTTAGCGGAGTGGGTGAATGTACTCGGGAAGGAAATGATCTTTACATGGAAATGAAAGAATCTGGAGTGATTAATAAAGAAAATATTACAGAATCAAAAGTGGCCCTAGTTTACGATCAGATGAATAAACCGTTGGGAGCTCGTGTGAGAGTTGGTTTGACTGCCCTAACTATGGCAGAATATTTTCGAGATGTTAATGAGCAAGAAGTACTTCTATTTATTGACAATATCTTCCATTTCGTCCAAGCAGGATCTGAAGTATCGGCCTTATTGGGTAGAATGCCTTCTGCTGTGGGTTATCAACTGACCCTAAGTACCGAAATGGGTTCTTTACAAGAAAGAATTACTTCTACCAAAGATATTACAATTAGTATTTTCTCAATCATTATCTTAATTAGAATATGTGTCACTTTCAGAATTCAAGATAAAAATCAGTATATTTTCAATATACCCTTACCCTTATACTTCATCTTGTTAGCAGTATTCAATTTTCAAAAGATATTTTTTGTTAAATAGAAATAATTTAGTAACTACATATAATATTTTTTAATTTTTCATAAACATGATTTTGCTAAAATAATATCTATTTTGAGATGGAGAGAATACTCCCCTTGTGTTATTTTAATTATCAAGTATACTAAAAATATTTATCTTAATATAGTTATCAATTAGATAGTAAAGAGAGAATTAATTCCTCATTCTGTCTCATTTTATATGATATTCTTTTTATTTCATCCGTTAAAAAAAATATCGCCTTATTCTAATTAGAAATAAATTATCTTTAAAACTCTCTTTTTATCTTTTATGAAATAATTAATTCTCGGCCACACAAATATCTAAGAATGATTTTAGACCACAAATTTTAAAAGTCTTCCTTTTTTTATTAAACATCGTGTCAAGTCAAAGATTGTCACATAAAATGGGACGGAGGGAGTGTCTTTTTCCAACTTTGTCCTTGGCATTAATCATTTAGAATTAAGAGGCACATACATAGATAAAAGTTTAATTAATTATAAGAGATATATTAGTTAGACAATACTTCTAATAACTTTTTTTTTTAAAGAATTATACCATACATTACAACTAAAATGAAACGGAGAGAAAATATGTGTAACACCCATGAAAAGACCAAAATATCCCTAGAATTGACCTTGCGCATAACATGTCTTCCCATGCTCCGTTTGCAAATTTGAGACCGAATTTGCGAGCAGTACGAAAAACTGAGTCGGAAAATGATCTCGACTCGACTTTAACGTGAAAAAATGCGAATTATTTTTTCAAGAAAATAAAAAATAGTGAGTTTTCGCGCCCCTTCCGCGACGTTGAGAGGACACAGAACCACACTTATTTTTTTTTTCAAAAATTTGACGAAAACTTGAAAATTTTGCGAAAAAGTGAGGTAATTTCATCCTTTCCCACACCCCATAATAATAAATTAGATGTTTTAAGTCGTATTAAGGTCCAAAAACGTTTTCTTTTTCACATTCATTCATTCAAACCCTTCCAAGAAAAGTTCAAACGTAAAGAAAGTCAAGAAATTCTCTCCAATTCTTCAAGAATCCTTTCCCAGGTATGTAAGGCCACCTAAAAATTATTATTTTTGATAATATCTTTAGAAATAGAAGCTAGCTTTCACCCATGAACTTCCAAGTTGTAATTGAGACTGGATACCCGTAAACTTTGAAGGTATGTTGATTTTCATGATAAATTTCATAGATTTTTGATGAATATTATAATTCGTGGTCTCTATATCACTCAATTAAAGAATGATTATCAAGTTAAATTCATTCATGCACCAGATTTATTATTGTTGAGTTTTCTTGTAAATCTTGATATTATTCCAAGAAAAAAGAGGCTAGTTTGAGTATCTTTTAAGCTAAGTTCAAGAAGTATATTTTAAAGATTGATTCTGCATATTAGCCAAGAAATCTAGCCTGATTTTGAATCACTTGAGTTGATATTAGTTTTCAGACAAGTTAAAGAAGTCAGATGAGAAAACTAAGTAGTAAGCTGGGCTAAGTCCCCGAGAAACTAGATTTCAATAATCTAAAAGTCTTTAAGTATGAGCGATATAAAGTATTTTTGGAGTAGTATTGAGCACCAATATAGGTAAGAGTAGAATTAATTACTGAACTCATAAACTATGTAGCCAGCATAGGATAGGAATTGTACCACCATAATTTTCTCATTAGCCACTGAGATGGCCCAGTTTTGGGATGGATCCACTCTCATAGTTCTTCGTCCCCTACCCCGGCAAAGTACGGAATAGCTCTGGCAGCATGGGTAAGACATTGTATCACCATGAAACTCATAGTGGTGGTTGTCGATTAGAGAATGTCACGCCCTAAACCTAGGGCCTAGACATGATCGGTGAATGGGGGACCCGAAGGAACCCCAAACAAGTCTCATAGTATATCATTACACATTCTTGGTAGCAGAAGCAATTAAAATAACAATAAGAGATAAGTATAAACAAAGAGAATCGGGTCTAAGGTAAAGAGTTAAACACTTGAATAACATAAATGAGTCAAAGCTCAAGCGTAATAGGCACCCCACTTAGAGCATCAACTCTAAGGTAAAGAGTTAAACACTTGAATAACATAAATGAGTCAAAACTCAAGCGTAATACATAACTTGTCCAACAACACCTCTAGACATAGAACTTAGCGGGGACCACGACAAATAACCGGGCTCACCCTCATAGTCATAAGTATTCCCAATATACAAGATGTAGTCTGAACATAAGCATGAAAGAAGATAGATATTGTCCCCGGACATGAGGACTCACCAAAAGCTAACTTGAACAATCCGTCTAGCCACGAGGAGAATCAATAGGGGCTCTGATTCCTACATGGTAACATCATGTAGGCATAGAGTATAAGATAGTACGTTTAAATGTACTAAGCATGCGGGATGCAATGCATGTAACTTACCAAAACCTGCATATCAATGTTAGATGACAAGGCATATAATATAGAAAGAGTTTAATATAGAAAAATGTAATATACGAGATGCTATGAAAGTCATGATGCATGAAAGCAAATGATGTGCTTATATATATTGGGGATGTGACCTCAATCGACATAAGTAAGACCAAATGGCTATTACTTAGAATCCCGATGAAATTCCCTCATCGGTAAAAAAGTGATCTACTTGTCAAGGGTAGATCATACTTCACCTTACGGGACAACTTCTTCTTCGTATGAAGTAACCTTCCTTACGGGACAACTCCCTCTTCGGATAGAATTTTCACAAAATCAAAAATCAAATCATTTCTTCTCCTTATGAGACAACTCCCTCTTCGGATCGAAAACCTATGCTAGACACATAGTTCAAGGAAAGGGAGAGGGCCTTTAGGGATAGCCCTAACGCCCCCAATCCATCGGTGCTAAGCCGTCATTCCACAAGAATAAATATGTGTATACATATACATATACATACTTTCAAATGATGTAAATCATTTTCGAAACTATTTCAATGCATTCTTAGGCTTAAAGGCCAAAACATAATTTCATAGTCTTTATACTCATGCATAGGAATAGCCCAATCATATACAAAATGGTGCAAACACCCAAAATACTCAAAGAGCCAAAATCAAGACATATATTTGATCACAATATTGTCATAACCAATATTTTATCAAAACTCATATCATAGAACATAATTGGGATTAACCCATAACATAATTTCTCAAGATAATCTATGTACATGAATGCATATGCTATGGACAATGAGAGGATGACATGGGTAATTAGTATTCAATCAAAAATCAACAATATAATATAAAATTCAATCGAAAACATAATTAAATTCATATTTAAATTCATAGTGTAATCACCTATGCATTTAGAAGTCTTAAAGGGGACATGCATACTTGAAATTCCATAAACTCTAAAGAAAATTCTCATGTAATAGTTTAGATCACATTAAAATCATCAAATAAACACTGTCCATGCATAATTAGAATTTTAGGATTCATAATCTTCAAAACCCCGAATTTAAAGTAAACTAGAAATCCATGAGGTTGCTTAAAAATAATTTTGGGTCTCCTTGATTGAAAGGAAGTCAAGGATCAATCCACATACCTTAGACTTTAAGTTCCTTCAAATTGAGTTGAGAAAGAATGGAAGTTTGGAAGTGGATCTTGAAATCTAAACTTGTTCTTGAGTTTCTTTGAAATTGGGATTGGGGTCTTAGTGGAGGCTTTTGAGAGGATTGAGGACGTATTTGAGATGAGAGTAATGAGTTTGATCCTTAGGAATATTGTTTAGGTCTTTTAGGAAGGTTAAGATAGCATTGAAAGTCTAAAAAGGGCATTAGAGTAATTAGCATTTACAAAAATATCATTAGTGAACGGATGAAAAAATTGGTAAAGTATCGTGTCACTGGAGACTTCACTAGCCATGTGGCACTCCATGGGTTGTGTGGAGTGACCGTGAGATAAGACTTAGACAGAAAAATGAAATTGGAACACTTGAGAAAAAGTTAGTGTCGACGTCACTTTGACGGCCACTTTCACGGACCGTATAGTGTTACACGAACCGTTTACTGGTCTGTCCCACCTCACTTAGACAAGATAATATTATAGGCCAGCACACTCCCAGGTGCCATCGCCCATACCCCTTCACACGAGCCGTACAAAACAGTCGTGACCTATGTCTTAGCTTCTAATGTTACCCACGCTTAGCCAAGCCTCCTAAAACACCTCCACGCCCCTCCTCACGATCAGTAGTGAGTCACATGACCCGTACCCCTGATCATGGACCAATACTTAGCCTCACTATGCCATTTTCCAGCCTCAAACATTTCCCACGACCCGTACAAGGCCACACTGTCCCTATGGGTGCCCGTGTGGCTTCATTATATGGGAGGGTCTCACAAAAATGGTCATAACTCCTTCATCTGACATCAGAATGAGGTGAAACTAAGTGTGTTATAAAGCTAACTCAAAGGGATTTAATTTGACATGTCGTAGGTGACCCAGTTCTAAATGTGCTAAGAGTTATGCTTGTTTAAAGTTGACCCTTCTACCAGTACTTATGTCAAACTTAGCCAACAAAAATCCTTTTGAACTTGGCTTGTCGTAGGCGTCCATGACAGCCTTAAATGACATATATAAGCTTGAGAATTCCCGGTCCTTACAGAGAAACTCCCAAGCTAAGAAATTATGTTTTACTTACCAGTTTTCAGCATGTTACTTTCAGCATATAAAGTATTTGTCATTATTGTTACTTTATTATGAGTTATGCCTACATCTTTTTATTGAGAAATGTTATGTATCCTGAGTTACTATTTTGTCCATCTTACATAGCATATATTCCACGTACTGATGTCCTTAGGACCTGTATCATTTTATGAAGCAGACGCAGGTGACAAAGCTCCTCAGCAGCCATTTCGTTGAGGACTAGACAACTTCCAGCAAATCGGTGAGGTCTCTTCTCAACCAAATGCTCTTGAGTTATTATGTTCCCTTCAATCTTTATTTCAATCTTTATTCAGTTCTGGCTACTTGGGGCCTTTCCCAGGAGACTTTTCAAACTATTTTAATAGAGGTTTCATAGACTATGTGTTAGATACTTCAGTTCTGATCACATTGTTTTCACTATTGAGTTATTTCTCTTTTTAGTTATTCAGACAAGTTTAGTAGTTTATGTTGTTTATTTAGTGTCTTTCTGTTATTGTTAAGTCTTCCGTTAAGTAAGTATTCAGGTCAAGTGGTTCACTTGGGACCAAAAATAATTTTCGAGTGTCGGCCACATTCAAGGTGTAGGCTTGGGGCGTGACAATATGTGGTTGCAGTTGAAAACTATGTTCATATAATTGGTGTCATAGTCCATTTGGGTTAAATATTGGGCTCAATTATTGATTTTTCGGATATTTTTTTCACGAAGGACTATTTCTAATAGGATTAAGGTCCAATATGTCCTTTAACTCTATACAATTGTCAAATTTTCTTTTGAGTGACCTCTAAATGTTAGAAAACTATTGGGCAGATCAAGATAAGGCTATTGGAATTCTTCCTTGGGTTATTACAAATAGAGATGTACATCGGTCGGTTCAGTTCGATTTTATACATTATCGGTTTGGTTTATCGATTTTCGGTTTTAAGATATGATAAACCAATATAATAATTTTTATCAGTTTTCAATTTATCGGTTTTAAGTTCTTAACGGTTCGATTTTTTATTTACCAGAAAAGAATAAATTTTCATGAGAATTTGCAGTAATAAAAGCAAATGGAGTATGAAGATTACGTTTACTAACTTGCAAAAACTATAATTAGTTAATTACAAACTAAAATACTAAAGTGGTTAACTAATCTAAAGATTAAAATAGGTAAAGAACTGTTATAGTATCCTATTACTATTAAATCATATTTAATATTTTCGAAGGGGTAAAATAGTAAATTATTATAATCTTATTGGGTTATCGATTTACCCAATAACCCAATAGCAAAAACTGAATAACGTTTTTATCGGTTCGATTTATGGATCGGTTCGATTTTTTCACACTCCTAATCACAGATAGTTCTGTAAAAATTTTGTGGAAAAACAAATTGAAAGTCATATCACCAAAAAAATCTTGGGTTAATACACACAAAAAATAGAATAAATCACATAATTGCTTTTGAGTGGCCCATAAATGCTAAAAATGTTGTGTAGGTCAGACCGAAGCTATTGAAATTTCTTCTTGGGCCATCACGGATGACTTTTGTAAAGGTTTTATTTTGAAAAATTGATTAGAAGCTATACCACAAAAGAATTTATGGACTAACATATACGAAAAACAGAGAAAATCGTCTAATTTCTATTGAGTGACTCCTAAATACTAAAAAATACCCCACAAATTAGGGGGAGGATCGATCTTGAAATTCTTTTCTGGGTCATCACAGGCGATTTTGTAAAGGTTTTACAAAAAAATTGATTAGAAGACTTTACTACAAAAATTAATGACCTAACACCTAAAAAAGTGAAAAAAAAACCTTCGTGGATTAGATTGAGGCTATTGAAATTCTTTCCGAGTCATCATGGGTGATTTTGTGAAGGTTTCATTAAAAAAATTGACCAAAAGTCATACCATAAAAAAATTCATGAGCTAACACACATGAAAAATAAAGAAAAGTCTCTCCTATTGAATGGTCCCTAAATGTCAAAAAATATCGTGTAGATCAAATCGATGCAATTGGAATTCCTCTCAATTCATCACGGATGATTCTATAGTAGTTTTGCAGAAAAATTGATCGAATGTCATACCACCAAAAAATTCACAAGCTAACACACGAGTAAAATATTTTTAAAAATCGCCTTATTCCTTTTGTGTTACACCTTAATGCTAAAAAATGTCATGCGAATATGGCCATGGCTATTAAAATTCTTTTTGTGTCTTACGAGCGATTCTATAAAGA
The DNA here is from genome assembly GCA_000787875.1 of Solanum virginianum. Classification (NCBI taxonomy): domain Eukaryota; kingdom Viridiplantae; phylum Streptophyta; class Magnoliopsida; order Solanales; family Solanaceae; genus Solanum; species Solanum virginianum. Next base: position 9,305 of record DF362192.1, read on the forward strand.
TTTTGCAGAAAAATAATCGAAAGTCATACCATCAAAAAGTTTATGAACTAATAAACACGAAAAATAGAAAAAACAGACTGGGTGAGTCCTCTAGCTTCGAGGACAAAACGTATATTAATTATCTTTCTTTTCATGCTATGATTGTATTAGAGACAGTCTTTTCTTTATTATTCAGGGTGAGCCAGGGCCTGTTGAGCCCCCATCATAGTTTTGGTCTAGAGGCATGTTTTGGACTTATGTATGTACTTCAGTTTCAGACTTGTATACTTTATTTCTATGATGTATCCTATGCTATGAATCATGTTATGTATATGCTTCCGCTTATGTATTTCTCTGATTTACCTTTGATGCTTGTACGAATGTTAAGGGTAAATTTGAGGTTCCTTCGGGGATCTCATTCACCGTGATACAGCTAGACTTTAGACTTGGGTTGTGACTCAATTGCTCAAAATATTTATTTATAAAAAATTATACAATGCATACTATTTTTAATATATCAAATAAAACAATACATAAAAAATATCACTTTATAACTAATACAAATATAATTAATACAAATATTATTAATACTTAATATTATCCTTATACGTACACCTTGTCAAAAATTCTCTTTTATATTACGTTTTCCAAAGATGTGAAATAACCATTTCTTTGGTGTTATGATGGGTCATTTGAAAAGAAAGAAATGCTCAAATTTTTTAAGACAATGTCACTAGCTAAAATAAAAGCTCAAGTATATATTACACTTATGCTTAGTTTGTGTTCTGTTTTGAAGTTTGAGTTCTCTTGAATATAAATAAAAAAATGAAATTATTTAAAATTATAAACTTCGAAATTTGAATTTCATTATGATTTTTGCCTCAATAATTTCTTAATGTCGGTTTGCCGCATCACTATTATCTCCTTTTTCTCTACAGAGCTAATTTACCTCTTACATATTAATTTCTCCGTTTGTTTAATCAATTAAGTCTTATTATCTAATATAAAGTCGAGCTACTTTTGTTAATAATTATATTATCTTTATAAGTTCAACCATCAAGTTGTTGAAATGTCCATCCTTCATCATTGTGAGTTTGCACTATTTTTTTTTTAATTTAAAAAATTGTTATTTAACTAAGAGAAAATAGCCAAATCAACTATACATTTTATCTTCACGGGATCCTATCACCCACCTAAATTATTTAAAATTATAATTAACTTCACCCTAAATACTTAAGTGACAAAGTGAGGGAAATCTTTATCTCTCTTCTCTTTTTATTTTTCTTTTTTTTTTTGAATCTCTCTTTATTAAATCCCCCCCCCCCCAAATCCACCCCCCACGCTGCTGTTGTTGTTGCTTCTTCAATTCAAAAATTCAACTGTGATTATGCACTAGAAAAAATTTCTTAATCATAAATTGAGTATCTTTACAAAAAATTTTAAAAATTCAACTTTTTAGTTTCTCTCTCTTGCTCCTTTCTTCCTTTCAGATTCATCATCATTTTTAACCGGATCACCCATTTTCACCACTGTCACGATAGTCGTGTTGGTGGTCAAGACTATGATACAGCCAACACCACCAATGATGTCACATTTCAACTATGCCAACTCAGTAATTCCTCTCCAAAGTCACAACAACACCAATTTTTGGGATGACCAACGAGAGCAACCACCAATTTCGTCGGTGACAGCAGAAGTAAGAGAATAATCCATGTTATATGTAGCTATGGCGGAACATCATCCCTCGATCTTACGAGTTTATGGACTGGATTTGGAGATGAAGATGTCGTTGTTTTAATGGAGCTTTTGTAATAACTATAATTAAAATAAAAGAAAAGAGAAAAAAGAAGTAGTAAAATAATTATAAATTTATTATATTTATTACGTAACATTGATGTGGCGATGATGTGAAATTGATGTGGTGCACGTGTGCATTACACCACAAGATCCATAACTGGTTATGACATTTTGAGGTGAAGTTAATTATAATTTTAAATAGTTTAGGAAAATGATAGGACCCCCGTAAAAATAAAATATATAGTTAAAAATATGACAATAAGTTGGGAGGCTATTTGCCTATTTTGTCTTTAACTGTATGTGTTTTAATAATATATCTGTGGCCTTAATTATTTTTTATTTATTAATACAAAATATAAATAAGATGCATGAGACATATATTTAATGCACTCATAAATTGATTTTTTATTAAATAAATTTTAAATCTATAATTAAAATTTGATTTTAGACCTCAATATATTAAGTTGTTTATGTTAGTTCTGCCCACATAAAGCGATCTATAACCCCTACTTGAGTCAAGTCATTTATTGCTGTTTCAAATTTGATAAGAAAATTAATGGAGTATTTAACTAATTGTTCTACAATTAATAACTGGTTACCATTCAGATTGAAAATTGAAAATATTAATAGCTCAATTGATTTATTATTTAAACTTTTACAGTATTGGTCAGAATTCATTTTGAAGCAGCAACACGTTGCTTGTAAGCTTGATAATGGGCAACCAATTCATCTCTCGAAGGTAAATATTCCTTGTTTTGGACGTAGTATTCATCACTCCAAGCACAAAAATTTGGAAAATTGTCTCTCGTCACCAAAACAACTCCAAATACTTCTTCAAAAACTCCTAGCCAAAGTGCCACACCATTTGCAACAATATCAGCAAATCCAAATTTGTCACCAACAAAGTACTTCTTCTCCTTGAACTCATTATCAAGAACTTTCAACATCTCATAAACTTCCTCTTTAGCTTTCTCTTGCTCCTCTCCTTTGAAAAATATACTTTTCATCATTGCTGGTCCCTATATAACAATTGGAATTCAGTGACAAATAAATTATTGTTGATTATATGAGATTAGATTTTTACTTCATTTACAATAAAAAAACATTAAGTAAAGATTCTAACTTTATAAAATACATATCTAGACACGTTATTTTGATCTCAACTAACAATGAAACACTCAAACTTATCCCAATATTTCTTATGGACATCCAATACTAACATGTCACATAAATTTTGGAGATGTCATAGATAATCATATTATAAGTTGAGTATAATAACACATGGAGACAGAATTAAGATGTTTAGATGTACATGTTTAAAGTTGAATTATGTCATGCAAGTTGAGGTCAAGTTAGAATTTCTACCTATTGTGTTATGTCTTTGTAAAATATTAAATTCTCAATACTTTTACTGATATATAGATCTCTTGATTGAATAAAAAGATTATTTAAAAGGATAAGACCTAAAGTAGATGTAAGAAAGTGACTAAAATAATTTTTTTTAATTAATTGGAATATATAAGATGAAAACGAATATACCTTATCATCAAGGAACTTGGCCCAAAAACGAGCTAAAGTACAATCATAAGGGTCTTTAGGCAAGATGGCCGGACCTTCAAATGTCTCATCAATGTATTCAAGAATTACCATAGATTCACAAATTGGCTTGCCATTGTGAATTAGCACAGGGACTTTCTTGTGAATTAGATTGGATTGAAGAAGTATAGGGCTCTTATTTTGTAGATCTTCTTCTATATATTCATATTCCACACCCTTAATCTTTAGAGCCCATTCAACTCTTTTACTAAAAAAGCTATACCATGTACCAAGCAACTTAATATCTGCCATCTCTTAACTTTGGGTAACTTTGTTTTGCTTTACTAATTGAGAGAATTAATATGTGGTAGTTCATCCTTGAGGTCTAGTCTTCTTTTATAGAGGGAAAAAACAGGCAAGTTTCTTAGCAATCAAGCCAATGCATTATTTTTTTGTTTGTTAGTTTTTTAATCTAATTATACCTCCACGTTGATACTTAAAATAAAGGGGAAAAGGACTAATATGTTTTTTTAACTTTGTGATTTAGAGAGGACATACTCCTAATTTAAAAAATTGTGCATATATCTGTCTTATTTAATAAATAATGTGTATATAATCCTTGATATCTGATAAATAGTGCATATTTATATTTTCGTTAATAAATTAAATTTTAAAAGATAAAATTATCTTTTTAAATTCCAAAACTGACACATGATTTTAAATATTACTTTTCTCATTTTTTTTGATCGATCTAAATTTGTTTTATGATT
>DF362192.1:13440-45146 GCA_000787875.1 Solanum virginianum
GATCGATCTAAATTTGTTTTATGATTGAATTTGAATTTTTCTCATTGAGATGATATGTAAATAACCATTCAAACTTGGTCAAAATTGTTAGCACCTAATTTTTTATCAAACTTAAGTTATGTACTTTTTAATATTTAAATATTTATTTTTTGAATCTAAGTTAGATATTTTTAATTTTTATCTTACTTATGATAACTTTATTTAAAATAATTTGAAAAATATAAAAATAGAGTTTTTAGTGTAAATTTTGTTTCTTTTTTTTTTTTTTAAAAAAAAGAAGAGGAGAAATTTTCTAAAAATATATGTTTTCTTTTAATTTGGATTCTAATAAATAATCTAGTATTGCTAGTATTTTCTTAATTAATATTCTAGTTTTAATTAGTTAATTTTTCCATATATATTTTTATTAAAAATAGTTTTCTAATATTTTATTTTGTTTATTTGTTTTCTTTCTTTTCTTTTCAAAGACCAAAAAGAAAGAAAAAAAAGGAGCAAAAATGAAACAAAGCAATAAAAAGAAAATAAAAAATAAACCAAATCCTAAAACTACCCGCACGTCAAAAGGAGCAAAAATGAAACAAAGCAATAAAAAGAAAATAAAAAATAAACCAAATCCTAAAACTACCCGCACGTCCCACCTACACTAAACTACCCCGCATTCCCCCACTTTTCTTTAACTCCTAAAACACCACAACACACTAACATTCTACACAATATGCTACACCGCACATACATACACACGGCCAAAAGTCAAGAAAAACAACACACACACTTTCCACGACACAGGAAAAGAAATCCTCAAAAAGTGGAAAAAGGGTTGAGTTCAAAATTTGCTTTCGTAATTTTGAGTTCGTGGTTCATAATTGTGGTTATTTCTTCTTGTGAATTAATTTTCACAAAAGGTAACACTTCTTCATTGTATCATTTAATTCCCATATATAAAAGACATAATTTCACAAAGTTTTCAAATTTTATGTGTTTGCCTTGATATTATAATAATATGAAATAGGTTGAGAATTTTATTTTATTTTATTTTAATTATTATTAAATTTAGAATAAAGTTAATGTAACATGTGATTATTTCTTGCAAGCTTAATTGTCTAATTTTTATATTGTTCTTGATCAATAATATGAAAAATCGATGGCTAAGTTATGTGACTAATTGACATTTTCATGAGACTTAATTCAAATGAATTAATTAGTGTAATGACCCGTCAGGTCATTTTGAGAATTAGTGCTCTTGATTTTCTACAAGATTTATCTTGACATATTTTAGATGGGTATTTTGGACTATTCAATAACTATGACTATTTAGTTTATGGGTAAATTTAGATAATTGATAAAAGTGGTGGGTTAAATGTTAATTTAGTTAAATATCCTATACCACTTAGCCTAGATATATTTAACATAAATTAGTAGGGTTTAATATTTTAGATCATAAGTTGAAAAAAAATTAATAATAAAAAAAACACCTCTGGAAAAGGAGTTCAGCGAAAACCGACGAGCGAACCAGGTAAATCCCTTAATTATTCTCATGTGTTTATGGGTGGGAATTATAATTTAATCATCATCATATTAGGCAATGGAAGATAAAAAATAATAATAATGATAATATTTAAATTGTAAGTTTAAATATGCAATTCCCATACATATGCTGTAGCGTTTTTGGATTGGGGAAAATATGATGTTTATGGCTAAGGAAGCCAATGATTGGCCAAGTAAGTGAGGGTTACAATGGTCAGAACGGTGATATAATGTGAAGTAGTGGATCCTTTAGTTAGTGAATTACGTACTTAATCCTTAATTGCGTGATTTGCCACTATTGTTTATTTTGTTATATAGAAATAAGCAATTAAATTATAGTTGTGTTGTATTACATAAAATATTATCAAGTTATGTTATATAGAGAAATTGACGGATACTATATTTCGAGGGTCGTGTCGCACGCTGCGACGGATACTATATTTCGAGGGTCGTGTCGCACGCCATGACGGATACTATGATTCGAGGGTCGTGTCACACGCGGCGACAGATATTATATTTCGAGGGTCGTGTCGCACGCCGCGACAGATGCATGGACTAAGAGTTCCCCATGGGTCCCAGACTGTGAGACAGCGGGTGTGTATCACTAAGACAGACATGCATCATTATCCCTGACATCACCATAACAACATTGCATCTCATTCTTGCATATTTTTGTGTAGCATGATGTTCTTTTCAGTGATTGATTACGTTATCACTTGTAAGTTATGTGTTGTGACTTGTGATGTGAAATTGTGGTACACTAGGAACTTACTTCTACTTATATTATATCTTGCTGGTCTGGCTGATTTTCTATGCAGGTTATAGTTGTAGAGATAGGTTGGAATGAAAGGAGTTTGTGTATTCTATTGGACTTACCTTGTTTAGTTTGTTTACTTGTCATCCGAGGCTTCCCTGGAGATTTAGAGAGGTAGTTGTTGTCATCTGGCTGACTCTCTTGTTCCTATTTCTGTAGTGCTTTGTCCTATAAGAAAGACACTTTAGACTTGTGTTTCCTTGATTTTCTGTATTGCTAGATGCTTGTACACGTGACAACTTGGTTCTTGAGGATTTTTAATTAAATTGACTTATTATACGCAATTAAACTTTTATTTTTTATTATAATTTTGTATTCTTAACACTATAGTTGGGTTGTAGGCTGACTTGTCTTGGTGGGATAAGACGAGTGTCATGCACATACATACACACGGCCAAAAGTCAGATTTTTGGGTCGTGACAATTAGCTACTTTTCACTTTATGTGTTTAGTAACATTTTTACAAAATAAAATGAAGTAAAATAAAAATTTGCAAATTTATTTTTATATTTCTTTTGGCTAATAATTTTATTCAGAATACTAAACTAATAGGTTTTATGTTGATTCGCATAATTAATATTAAATTCTTGAATTATACTTTTAGTTAATCACAATGATCAACTTTTAATTAAAAAATAAAAGAATTAAAATCCTTCAGCTTTGTAAAAAAAAGAAATCAGATTTGAAATAATTTTTGCAATTAAATTTCTTTAAATTGAATAGTTAAGAGCATGATTAGGCTGACCATAATAGGCAAATTTTATGGTTTGAAACATTACAGAAATTTTAGGTGCGACATACAAAATAATAATTCATGGCAAGATTGAAAAGCATTGCTACCAATACACCACATACTAATAAACTAAGATAGTTGTCACGCCCCAAATCCCTTTAAGGCAGATCGACACCCGTTGCCGATAAGGCTCGGGAAAACCAACCTGTATCTATGTATTTTCAATACATATTATAAGGGATTGTTACATTCAACACACTTTTATTGAAGAAAATAGTAATGACAAGCCCAAAATGAAGTGCAAATGACTAGGTCGTTGGGGCGTTATTCTCTAAAATACAAACCATAACCACATTTTAGTTTACATAGTCTACAAAGCCTCTACATAGGAAACAAATCAGATAAGGGTCGGGACAAGCGCCGCCTCGACCAGTTATACAATACACCAATACAACTCTAGACACACAAAGCTCCGAAGCAACCTAGAGCTTGGTAATAGCAGTTGGATGTCCTGAACTCTTACTGAGGAGATCTACTAGCACCTGTACCTGCAACATGAAATGCAGGTCCCCCATAAGGGACGTTAGTACGAGATAATATACAGAGTATGTAAGGCAGGAAATACTGTATATAAGATAACAACTCAAATGAAACAATGCATTGGTATAGGATAACTTTAGTTATACTGTGGGATCATGTATTTTATATTCTTTTTGTCACTTTATTTTACTGTAAAATTTGTGCACAACATGTATTGTAAAATACCAACTGATCAGTGGTAAACTGTATCGGGTTCGTCCCTGGCTAGGCTCTTCCTCCTCAGGCTACCCCCGTGATAGGATCGTCCCTGGCTAGGTGATTCTTCCACCCCTCGGGCTACCACCTATCTTTAGCAGCCAATAAACACATCCTGGCAGTCCAAACTCATTAAATTAGAACACACGAGTAGCAAGTGTGTAGTTATAAGTCCAAGCATATCCTTTCAACCTTTTCGCCACTAATCATAATTTCTCATACACATTATCATATACATATCATAGGTAGTCCATTTTAGTGCCTTAACAGCCTTATAACTGCCCACAAAATAGAACACTTAACAATTCTACACAACGTACAAATAGGCAGCATAACGTTACATTCCTTCACTACATTTCGATACCGATAATTCCAAACCTGTCCCAACTTTAACCAAAGTGTATCCGACGTCTTTTTATACATAAAACCAGTATTACAATATCCAAAAATACTCCCAAATCAGGTGAAGGTCTTGACACAACAATTTCCAATTTCAGCTCACAAGCTTCTTTTAAGAGTACAATTAAGATATCCTACAATAAGTCATCTTTGTGAATTGTAACAGTGGTGAAACAGCCTGATTACATCACTAATAATCTAACCTTTGTTAAATACATATGTCTTACTTCATAATATAGCCAACCAAGAAGAGAAAACCTCTTAATTAACAAGAAAAGTGTATAACAATTCTTAGGACACAAGTTGTCCAGATTTTCAGCACCAACATACTAACATATAGATCTTATTTTTCATGGAATGAGTATAATAAATACATGGATGATTCCACTTACCAGGCCTTCAAGATCTAAGTTTCCTTCAAGAATTCTAGAGAGTATTATTGAATTTCTTGTGAAATGAAGTAGAGAGAAGATGAGAGGTTTTGGGAAAGCTGAATTTTTCTCCAAAGTGAAAATGACTTAGGCTGTTTTCACTCTCTTGTTTAAGGAATCTTTGGATGAATTTACTGTAGACCCTTTGACCATATGTTGACACATGGTAGATGCTGCAGCCTAGGCCTCACACTTGGGCCTGAATGGGTCACAAAATGGATGGGCTTTGGCTACCAATTCTTTCAAATTTTATTCACTTAATTTGGGTCCAATAAGCCAAATGGGTTGTGAAGACTTTGGGCCCTTTTATAATTAATCTTGGGCTGTAAGCATAGTTCATTTGTGATGCTAATACATGGGCTAGAGTTACACTCTTAACACAAATTTTATCCATACTCAGACTTGGACAAATTCAATATCGGGCCTCTTCTCCGTTTAGCTAATAAATTCAAACAAAGTAAGTAGCCATATCATATTTCATTCACATGGTACTAGTATTATAAAATGTGGGGTGTTACAATAGTCTTAAATAAGTTTAAGATAAATTAATGAAGGGGGGTAAATTAGGTGACTTAGAACACTAAAACTCGATTTCAAGTGGCGACTCTGAATAATAAATAATCTCTTTTCAAAACATCACTTTAATTGGAAAAAAATCTATTTTTCAAAACTATATGCGCAGGGAAAAACTAGGGGTGTGACAGAAATCGTCAACTTTATGAGTACACATCTAGACACCTTAACTTGATCTCAACTAGCAACTAAACACTACAACTTATCCCTACTTTGTCTCACAAAAATTTGGTATTGGCAACTTGGCGTGTCACATAAGTGACAAATTGAGATGTCTACATACTCAAAATTGGAAATACTTATTTGCCGGTTGAGATTAAGTCAAAATTAGAGTACTAATTTTGTCCTTTTTCTCTAAAAATAAGTACTATTAGTACTCCCTTGATTCGTAATAATGATGCTTTTAGATTTTTATTTTGATCTGAAGTGGTATTTCTCAAAATCAAGAAGATATATTTTTTTTCCTTTTATCTTATTTTTATTGAAACAAATAGAGTTTTTATTGGAAAAGATTATATTGATTAGTTAGTTGTAATGTTAGTTAGATTCAATTAATACCTTGGTAGATAGTTAGTTAAAGATAGTTAGGGTGTGATCATGTGGGAGTGAACACATGATAGTATATAAATAATCACAAAAGACAGCACCTTAATGATAGGGTGTGATCATGTGGGAGTGAACACATGATAGTTAGGATAGACTACCAATTGAATATATATATATATATATATATATATACATATGTGTATACTTCACTGTACATAATAAAAAGCATTCTTCTTCCCCTTCTATTCTTCTTCCTCAATACATCTGTTCTATCCAATTTCTCAACATGGTATCAGAGCGGGATTGAGGTGACTCAATTTGTCGAGATAGTTGATCAACATTCATAGGAAATCAGCTCAAATCAATGGCAACAATGGCAGATTTTGCAACTGATGCCACTGCTGGCACTGCGAATCAGATTGAAACCCTCGATCAAGTTGAAAGGAGGCAAAATCGCCCACTCTATTTGCACAATTCAGATACTCTAGGGTCTGTTCTTACCACTGTGTAACTCACAGGGAAGGAGAACTACTCACTGTGGAGTAGATCTATGTTGATCAATCTTCGAGCTAAGAGTAAGCTCGGGTTCGTACTTAGGACATGCAGAAGAAGCGATTACAAAGGAGAAATGGAGGAGCAATGGGAGAAATGTAATGTGTTTATCCTAGCTTGGATCATGAATACTATTTCAAAGGAGCTCCTTACTAGCATTGTCTATGTAACAGATGCAGCAATGGTGTGGGCTGATCTGAAGGAGAGATTTGACAAGGTTGATAGATCTAGAGGATATCAATTACATAGGAAAATTTGCACAATTAGCCAAGGTAACATGTCAGTTTCTGCTTACTTTTCGAAACCGAGGTTGCTATGGGATGAATTTGATGCCCTGGTTCCTCCACCTTCATGTAGTTGTGATAAGTCTAGAACTTATGTTGATCATCTAGCATATCTGAGGTTGTTTGCTTTCCTAATAGGATTGAATGAGGTGTATGCCCATGCTCGTAGCCAAATCTTAATGATAAGCCCTTTACCTATGTTGGTAAGGCTTATGCAATGATTATGGCAGATGAAGGCCAAAGATTGGTTGTTAGTTCACATATAGGAAACAATATGCCAGAACAAATGACTCTGTATGCAGGGAGAGAAAATCTTCCTAGGAAGTTTCAGCCCAGGAAGAAGAACTGGGATCAGATTTGTAGTTACTATAAGCTTCAAGGCCATATGAGAGAAGAATGTTACAGGCTGAATGGTTATCCTTCTAATTGGAAATTTAAGAAGAAGTCAGGAGGACCAACAATTTTGATGCAGAAAGACAGACATTAAGATGCAGTCAATCAAGTGGCTGTTACCAAAAATGAGATGGAAATGGTTGATGTTTTTGCTCATGTGGATACTATGATGACATGAAAAACCATTTAGTCTGGCCCTATCATGTCCACACAACCAACCTTCACTCTAAGTCAGTACAATAGGATCTTGCATATGTTGGAAAAAGAAGATGCAGGCACAAGCTCAGGCAAAACACCAGATAACATAGCCAATATGGCAGGTATGACCACCACACTCAATGTTTTATCTGTAAGTAATGGTAGCATGCAGGTCAAGACTGAAAAAGAAAAGGAAATTTGGATAGTTGATTCAGGTGCTACATGTCATATGACATACAAACCAGATAAGCTTTGTCATGCATCTAGTTGTGTCAATAGGAAGGTGCATTTACCTAATGGTGAAGCTACACAAGTGTCACATACTGGTTGTTGTAGCACAATTGATAGAAGAGTATTAGATAATTTGTTGGTAGTGTCTGCATTCAAGCACAACCTGCTTTCAGTATCTAAATTAACCAAGCAACTGAATTGCTCAGTTAAATTTTTTCCTGAGTTCTTTGTACTTCAGGACCTCTTCAGTGGAAAGGTGAAGGGGATTGGTAAGGAAAGTGGTGGACTGTACTATTTCCCTGCAGCATTACAATGTGAAGGCAAAAAGAATCAGACAGTGCTGATGGCACAATGCTCCAATACAGAAAAGCTATTGTGGCACAATATATTAGGCCATCCTTCTATACAAGTATTGTAACATCTGTTCAGGGATAAACATCTCAGTGATAATGATGAATGTAATAAATGCTCTATTTGTCCCCTTGCTAAACAGACTAGATTACCCTTTCATTTGAGTATGTCTAAGGCATTAGCCATTTTTTATTTGATTCATTTGAATATGTGGAGACCTTACAGAATTGCTACTCATAATAGTTTCAGATTTTTTCTAACAATAGTTGATGATCACTCAAGAATGTATTGGTTATATTTGCTGAAATTGAAAGGTGATGTATTTTTTGTGTTGAAGTATTTCCTGAAATTAGTGAAAACTCAGTTTAATAGGGATGTTAAAAGGATAAGGACTGATAATGGGACTGAGTTCTTTAACAATGAGTGTTGTAATTTGCTGAAATCTCTTGATATTGTTCATGAAAGTAGTTGTGCATATACTCCACAACAAAATAAAGTGGTTGAAAGAAAGTACAGGTATATACTTGAGGTGGCTAGAGCAATTAGGTTTCAGGGCAATATTCCTATCAGATTTTGAGGAGAATGTGTGTTGTCTGCTGTATATTTGATTAACAGACTCCGTACTCTAGTTTTAAGAGGTAAATCTCCATATGAGAAGTTCCATGGACACAAAGCAAATATCAATCACTTGAAGACTATAGGTTATTTGTGCAATGCAACTAAGTTGATCAAGCAAGACAAATTTTCTCCTAGAGCTGAAGCATGTGCACTGATGGGATATTCATCAACCCAGAAAGGGTATCTGCTGTATAGTCTATCTCAAAGAAAGTTTATTATCAGCAGGGATGTCATATTCAAGGAAGACATGTTCCCATTTAAGCAAGTATTCAACAAACAACAACCATTATTTCCTATAGAATCTATTGTAACATCAGATGATTTTCCTATATGTGATGAAGATAAAGAGCTCCCTGTACCTATTCCAGCAGATGATACATACTTAGAAAGGGATCCAATGGTCATGAATGATTTTTTACCAGCTCTAGAGGTCGTCTCTAATGGAGGGCCTACTACTCAACCTAATAATATCATTACTGCAGTTCCAGTTAGGAAGTCTACTAGAATTTCTCATCCTCTTATCTGGATGAGAGATTATGTGACTCAGACATCTAAATTCCATTGCCATTCTCAGAGCAAGTATGTGTCTTATGAAAATATATCCTCCAAGTACAAAGCCTATTTGTCTATATTCTCCACAGATGTTGAGCCAAAGACTTTTGAGGAAGCAATCAAAGACAAGAGGTGGATACATGCTATGCAGCAAGAAGTGCAGGCCTTGGAGGAAAATAGAACTTGGGAGATAGTTGAATTGCCTGAAGGGAAGAACATTGTAGGCTGCAAATGGGTGTTTAAAATCAAGTACAAAGTTGATGGCCAGATTGATAGGTTTAAAGCCAGGCTGGTCGCCAAGGGATACAGCCAAACTGAGGGGATTGACTACCAGGAGATATTTTCTCCAGTAGTAAAGATGACAACAGTTAGATCCATCATAGCACTAGTTGCTACTCAGAATTGGAACATATTTCAGTTGGATGTCTTCAATGCATTTCTGCAAGGAGACTTACTTGAAGAACTATACATGGAACTACCTAAGGGGTTCTATAGTGATGAGAAGGATAATAACCTTGTGTGCAAATTGGTGAAATCTTTATATGGACTTAAGCAGGCTTCAAGGCAGTGGAATGCCAAATTGACTGAAGCACTTTTGAGTTCAGGCTATTCACAGAGCCACTTGGATTACTCCTTGTTCACAAAGAAAAGGGGTAGTGGAATAGTGATAGTATTAGCATATGTTGATGATGTATTACTCACAGGAAATGATGCAGAGTTGATAGAAGAGACTAAACATACTTTGCACAGTCATTTCAAGATCAAGGACTTGGGAGAACTTAAATACTTCTTGGGCATTGAATTCATGAGGTCCAATGAAGGTATTGTGATGAACCAAAGAAAATATGCACTAGAATTAATAGCTGAAGTAGGTTTGGGGAATGCTAAGCCTCACATGATACCTCTGGACTGTAATCAAAAGTTGACTAGTGTTGAGTTTGATCCAGACATCTTGTATGAGGATGTTTCAAGATATCAGAGATTGGTGGAAAAACTGCTCTATCTCACCATTACAAGACCAGACATAGCCTTTGCAGTTCAGCTGCTAAGCTAGTTCATGCAGAAGCCTAAAATGTCACATTGGAAAGCTGCATTGAGAATAATTAGGTACATCAAATTGGAACCTGGAAGGGGGTTGCTTATGAGCTCTAATCAGAAACCTCAGTTAAGTGTTTATTGTGATGCAGATTGGGCTGCTTGTCCAAGCACAAGAAGATCAGCTACTGAATTTATTCTAAAATTTGGTGATTCACCTATTTTCTGGAAGTCTAAGAAGCAACACACAATATCTAGAAGCTCCATAGAGGCAGAATATAGGAGTTTAGCTGCATTGACAGCTGAGGTTGTATGGGTCACAAACTTATTCAAGGAGTTGGGTGTAGCATTGATAGAGCCAATACTCATTCACTGTGATAGCAAATCAGTCTTGCAGATTGCTGCCAATTCAGTCTTCCATGAACGTACAAAACATATAGAGATAGATTGTCATTTCATTAGAGAAAAGATCCAGCAGGGGCTCATCAAGGCTATCTATATCAATACCAAAGATTAACAAGTCGACTTGCTCACTAAAGCACTTGGAAGGACACAACATGACTTCTTACTAAGCAAGCTTGGATTATTGAATCTCTTCAATACATCCAGCTTGAGGGGGAGTATTGAAAAAGATTATATTGATTAGTTAATTGTAATGTTAGTTAGATTTAATTAATACCTTGGTAGTTAGTTAGTTAAAGATAGTTAGGGTGTGATCATGTGGGAGTGAACACATGATAGTTAGGATAGACTACCAATTGAATATATATATAAGTTTTAGTTAGGGTGTGATCATGTGGGAGTGAACACATGATAGTTAGGATAGACTACCAATTGAATATATATATATATATATACACATGTGTATACTTCACTGTACATAATAATAAGCATTCTTCTTCCTCTTCTATTCTTCTTCCTCAATACATCTGTTCTATCCAATTCCTCAACAGTTTTACATACATAATTTTTTTTATCTGCTGACTTATTTGTCATTGAGTTGAGGATGTATCATACTCTGATGTATAAGTTTTTATCTGCTGAATTATTTGTCATTGAGTTCAGGATATATCATACTCTAATGTATATGTAAAAATAGAATTTGTGTACATACTATATTTTCTTAGCTTATTTTATAAAATTAACTGTATATATTATTGTTATTAAGAATTTTTCATAACTAAAACATCATTAAAGAGCAACTTTAGCTCTTTTTTTAAAAAATATTTAATTAGAATAAATTAGCAAACACACTTTTCTTAGACTAAATATTTAACTTCTTATGACGGATGCTAATTTTAGTATGAGGAATTTAACGCTAAATTAGTATTGTGTATGATACTAAGATTTATTTAGTCATCACTATTTCTAATTTTTAAAAACTTTTTCACAATTTCTTTTAAATTTTTACAGGCAAAATTAAATCACAATTATGAATGCAAATTTACATACTTGGTGATTAGAAGTTGCACTAATTAAATGAGTAAATTATTAGATACTAAGACTTATTCGATAATTAATATTTTTAGTTTTTTCCACAATTTATTTTAATTTTTTGATTTAAATTAATTATTCTTTTGGTCCACGAGTCAGAGTCGTCGATCCAGCCTCGATCAAGCCATAAGTGTCGCCAGGCAGGGCTTTGTATGGAAAGCCCACCTTTATACCTCCAAAAGGAAAAATATTTATCCTTAAATATTCATTATTTTCATAACCCTTTTTATTTAAAATAACATAGATTTAGTTTTAAATTTGCATTGACATCAAGCGTCCACCGTATATAATACTGATAGAGTATTAATATACCGTTAAAGTATCACAGAGGATATCAACAAAGTATCATAAATCAATGTTGTATCATAGAGGATACCGATAGAATATCAATATACTAACTTAGTATTATAGAGGATATCGATAGGATATCAATTACCGACTAAGTATCGGAGAGGATTAAGTTCGGTCCTAGATGATACGAATATGATATCAATATATCAACAGAGTATCACAAAGAATATATTTTCTAGTAATTTAGAGTTTAGTAAATAAGATTGTGACTTTGATAATTTTCTCTTAATTCGTTCTTATTTATTTACTAGTCTTGTTGTACGCGCTTTGCGCGTAATCAAAGCATGTACCTCATTTGATAATAAACATTACAGAGAAAAATTAAATTTAATTATAAACTTATAAAAAGATAAATAATTCACTAATTTTGATAAATTATTTATTTATAGCTCATGTTACATGATTGACCAAAAAGGGTGGTGTTTCCGTACGATACATGTTAGTTAAATACCGAAATGGGTGTGTGGTGTTCCGTAAGATTGTTATCATAACTTAACCGAAAAGGTTGATGTTCCAGTAAGGTGTTTAAGATGCACTTTCCCGTAAGGTGAGTGTTTGATTTACCCTGGCAAAGTAGACCACTCCTAATTCGGTGGGAAGTGAACATTGAAATTCCAAGTAGTAGCCCATTTGGTCTTATATGTCAGTTATGGTCCATTCCTATCTATGTATGATATGTTATATGATTTGATGATCCCTCATGCATATTTCGACTAACGCATTGAACATTCATGACATATTGAGCTTACATCTATTAATTACAAATATGCATATCACTAAAATTATGGCTTATGTTCCTTGTTGCATTGCACCCCGCATACTTAGTACATTCCAAGTACTAACACATACTTTTTGCCTACAGGATCTAACCATCTAAGGACCAGAGTTCCTTCCATCCTCCTCCTTCACGTGGCTAGACGTTTCAGTTGAAGACTACTTTTGGTGGGTTCTCCATTTCGGTTGATTTGTATATTTTTGGATACTATCTTTTGAGGGCGAGCACGGAAGATGTCTTGACCCCTATACTATTCGTATTAGAGGTGTTGTTGGATACTTGGATATGTATGTATTGAGCCCGACTCCTATTATGATATGTATTATGAAAGACTCCCTTAGTTCCTTATCCCCTCTTATGTGTGGAATGCTTGTTGTATGGATGAGATGAAAGTCCCAAGTCCCTAATTGTCCCCACAGCGTGAGTCATATTTACCCGTCCCTGAGACTTTACTTGCTATGTGATCCATGCTAAACCTCTTCCCTGCAACATCCTTATAGCGTGAGTCCAAAGTCCCATTTCTCCTAGAAATTATGTATTGTTTGCTTCCGTAACTAAATATGTGTTATGCATGTTTAAGAGACTTGTTTGGGGTTCACTTGAACTTCTCATTCGCCGTGTCACGTCTTGGCCCTAGGCTTGGATCGTGACATATTTAGAAGAAAAAATTCTCTTCTAATAGTTTTGTTTTCTTTATCTTTATTAGATTGCTTATCTCTTTCTTACAGATGTAAATCAATTGATCAAATCATGTATAATATTTTTTTAATTTCTTATTTAGCATCATTTAATATCTATAATTATTTACTTCCGCGTGGCTCCTTGTTTTGACCCCAACAGCCTTTTGAGATTTGAAATGTGCCAATGCATGCGTCCAAAAAAAACTCGTAGTGTTTGACTTTTGGTTTTTGACCAAATCAATTAGTTCTCTATTCCATTTTACTTGTCATAATTTTCATTTTCAACATAAAACTATGTAAACTTTTAACATGTTAAGATATATTATTTTATCTTATTGATACGAAAAAAGTTATATTCAATAATATTTTTTTTATTTTGAATATCTAAATATTTAGTTTAAAATTTTAAAATAATTTAATCTAATTTAACTTTAAAAATTAATTAAATCAACTTTTAAAAAATGTAACATGATAAGTAAATGGAACAGAGGGAGTCGTAATTAGAACAACTGGATGACATATGTGCTCATCTCGTACAATATTTCTACTCCCCTTAGAAATATAAAAGACAAAATATAAAACTGCTTCCACTTTATTGAGTCCACAACTTGTGTCTTGCTAGGTTTCTCTAACAAATTATTTTATTCATACACGAATTCAAGATTTATAGTATTAACTAATGAAATAAAGATAAATCCCATAACATGCACATTTTTGAATATTTTTTTCCTTACATATCTCTAGTTCAATAAGAAAAGTTCAATGGTTAATTTTTATTGCCACACAAAATCTTGAAATTCACTAGAGGTGTACTCAATTTGAAGCAGCAGCACGCTGAACGTAGGCTTGGTAACGAGCAAGCAATTCATCCCTTGAAGGTAAATATTCCTTATGTTGTGCGCAATATTCATCTCTCCAAGCATAAAAATTTGGAAAATTTTCTTTTGTCACCAAAACAACTCCAGATACTTCTTCAAGAACTCCCAGCCAAAGTGCCGCAGCATTTGCAACAATATCAACAAATCCAAATTTGTCACCAACAAAGTACTTCTTGTCCTTTAGCTCATTATCAAGAACTTTCAACATCTCATAAACTTCCTCCTTAGCTTTCTCTTGCTCCTCTCCTTTGAGAAAGATACTTTTCCTCATTACTGGCCCCTACATAACAATTGGAACTTAATTTTCAACAATAATTTATTTTCAATTCTAAAGATAGGAATATACAACAATAGTCAATAACAATAAAAGCATATAAATAAATAGTTGGTAAATAAGCGCTCCAACTTTGATAAGTGCATGTTGAGACTTTTTTTTTTGGTTTCTCAAGGTATCCCAGCCCGACAGGTCAAGGACTAATCCTCCGTGGATCTGAGCTCCATTTAATAGTTTGTCGCTGGTCAATTGGTTGTTACATGCACAAGGCGAGGGTCGAACCCCCCGACACTTGCTTAAGCGACTTAGTGAGCTAACCACTGGGCCAACCAAGCTTGGTTTATATCCAGACATGTTAATATATCTAATTTCATGCCCGAATAGAAAGTGTATTAAAAAGCATAATACCTAAAGTAAATGTACTAATGTGACTCAAAAGTATTACTAATGAAAAGAAATATACCTTTTCTTCAAAGTACTTCACCCAAAATCGAGCCATAGCACGGTCATAAGGGTCTTTAGGCAAGATGGACGGACCTTCAAATGTCTCATCAATATATTCAAGAATGATAGTTGACTCACAAATTGGTTTGCCATTGTGAATTAGCACAGGAACTTTCTTGTAAATTGGATTGGATTGAAGAAGTAAAGGGCTCTTATTTTGTAAATCTTCTTCTATAAGTTCATATTTCACTCCCTTAATCTTTAGAGCCCACTCAACCCTGTGACTAAAAGGGCTATTCCATAGACCAAGCACCTTAACTTCTGCCATCTCTCAACTTTGGTTAACTGTGTTTATGTTTTACTAATTGATTGAATTAATTTTTGTGTGGTTCTTCCTTTAGATCTAGTCTTCTTTTATAGGATGGAAAACAGGGAAGTTTCTTAGCAATCAAGATTTTTCTTGTTTGACTATTTAGTTTTATAATCTAATTATGCTTTCACACTCACCGGACACTTAAAATATAGAGGAAATGGCAAATATATCTCTAGAACTTTCTATGTAAACATTGACATAACATTTGTTAAAAGAGTAGTTCATATATAATCTATTCGTTTAATAATTGATGCGTGTATATATATTTTTCTCATATAATAAATGGTGCACATTATCCTTTCATTAACAAACTCAATTTTTTTAAAAAAAGATCATCTAAAATATAATTAGATACATTTTTTTAATTTAAAAAATACCACATGGTTTGAAAAAATTAACTTCCCCATTTTGTTTCACACCCCTTTCAGACCAGTCCAACTAAAACAAATAATTCCTCTTTCAATTCAGACATATCCAAACTCGTTTTATGAGTCCAACTAGATTTATTCCATTGGGATGATATATAAGCAGACATTTTAATATGGTCTCAGTTAGCAAGTAAATTCTTTAATTTTAAGAGCGGATGTTTAGACACTTCAACATAATTTTAATTAACAACTAATCACTAGAACATGTCCCCACTTTGTCTTGTGGAAATTCAACAGTGACATGACATATAAATTTTGAAGATATTTAAATAATTATTTTGTAGACTGAAGTATTCAACTAACACAATGAAGATAAGATGAAATTTTTAAAAATGCATGCTCAAAAAGTTAAAATCCTTACTTACCTACCAGGTGAGGTCGAGTTTTGGGAGTATATTATCACTTTTTTTTTTCTTTCTAAAACAAATTCTATTGGTACCCTAGTGATTCATAATGATGGTGTTTTCATCTTTTTATTGTTATTTAAATGATTTTTAACAAAATCAAGTAGATATATATTTTTTTTTCTTTCAATTCTGTTCTTATTTAAATAAATAGAGTTTTGCAATATAATTCTTTTTTGATTTACTGACTATTTTTCTTAAATCAAGAGTCTATTAAAAAAAATTATTTACTCTAATATATAGCTATTATATTTTTTCAGTACTTTATTAAATTACATTGAATATATAATTATTATTGTAATAAAATTTTATATAACTAAAATAATTACTAAATAGCTATATGTTTTGAAGATTTTAATCAAGATAAATTAATAAACACACTTCTTAATTTTTTTTAGGAGTTGAGCAGCACAATTACAAAGATGACTTATGTGCTTATGTCACTCGCCTAAGAATCATACCGATTGCATTTAATTTAATCATTTTTAAAGTTTGATGAGAAAATTAATATGATTAATTAATAGGCAATGACTGACCCACCAGCAACAGAGTTTGTAACTTTCTAATGGAATGGGCATGGTATGAGAAGTAATTTGTAGAAAGAAATAAATAATGAGGAGAATTGTTATCCTCCAACTGGTAGGATTTTGTTAGAAATTAATTCATATTAATAAATAAATAAATATTATTTTATTTAAATATTATATCAAAAAGAAAACATTCTCTTTAACTTATTCATTTTAGAAAATTAAGAAAAATTTATTAATGTTTCATAGTATTATAGAGGTTAGCTTTGGAAATCTCTTGAAGATTGATTGGTGAGTTCTCATATTTCGAGGATAAGTCTGTCATATTTTACTTTTTATTTTCTTGATTTATGTTGAGACTTCGAGAATATTTGTTGAGAATGAATTGGGAACATGCTCTAAACCCCCACCCATATCTAGTAGAGGCATATTTGGACAAAAGCTCAAAGTATTATCCTACTTATTCGGAAGTTGAATTGATTTCCTTTCGTTATCTAAGACTATTATCGTTTGAGACTTTATTTTTGTACTATAAGAACAATGTGATTTGATATTTTATTTGTTTTATGTATGCTTATTAATATGCGAAGATGGCTTGGTTGAGGTCTTTCGGGGTTACGATTATCATGTCATACTTAGGATTTAGCTTGGATTATGACAATAATTGTAAGAGTCAACTTTTTAAATAATTTGTGATTTAAAATACGTAAGACTGATTTATGTGATTATAAATCATATCATTAAACATGACATTAAAATTTTAATATTAAATATTAACTTCTTCTTTTTTTTGGGTGGAGGGGGGAGTGATACAAGACTAGGGACAATTAAAAATTCATTAGATTACGGATTGTCATATAAATCTATTACATGATTTGACAATTCCTGACCTGACTAAGCTTCCTTTCTCCATTTTCTTCGTCAAATATATTTTATATGAATAGTAGTCTGTCAAATATAAGTGAGACATTTATATTCTAACAATTTTTATTTTATATAAATTCTATGATGACTATTACAATTGTATTTTATATTACTGTATTTATATTTTGTTTCAATTCATGTATTTCTAATACAATTTGATACAATGAATATGACATGTATTCATCCTTTATTTATCTCCTCTATTTTTTAAATATTCTTGCGTCTCTCCTTCCTATTCAAATTTTGTTCGCCTCTCTCCTTCTTTTAACATGTAACTAAATGTGATAGTTTTTTTACAGTTGTATTTATTTATAGATACAAATTAATTATATTTGTGATACAATCTGATATAATAAATATATAACATTTATTCAACCTTTTTCTGCTTCTTGCCTCTGTCTCTCTCAGATCTCGCTCACCTCTCCCAATTTTGCCGCCTCTTTCTCTTGAAATCATTAGTAGTTAAGAATGGTTGTTAGAGTTAGTTAGAACATTGATTAGTATTCAATTAATTAGTTAGTTAGTTAATGTTAAGTATAGGTGGTCATCACATGTGTGCTAGTCCATAATATTGGAGTGGACATTTCCTTGTATATACATATACTACTATACATACACAGAGAATAAATAATACACAAAAATTCTTTCTTCTTCCCCAAATCAATCTTCCTCTCCAAGTCAATTGCTCTCATCTCTACATCACTGCATATCTCAATTACTAACACTATCAATTTCTTCATGGTATCAGAGCCACGAATCAAGACTTGATTCCTTCAATTCATCCGAAATTCTTGTAGCTTCGATTCATCCTTCATTCTCTGCAACTTCGAGCAATGGCTGATTCTGGTCCAAATAACACTGACGAATCCATGCATTCACCAGAGACTCTCGATCAGATCGAGAGAAGAAAGAATCACCCTCTTCATTTGCATAGTTCAGACACGCCTGGGAGTGTCCTCACCACAGTGCAACTTACAGGCTCCGAAAACTACTCATTATGGAGTAGGTCTATGCTAATCAACCTTCGAGCCAAGAGTAAGCTAGGATTTGTGCTTGGAACTTGTAAGAGGAGTGATTATCAGGGTGAAATGGAAGAACAGTGGGAGAAATGCAATGCATTTGTGCTTGCATGGATCATGAATACTGTGTCAAAAGAGCTCCTCAGTAGCATAGTCTATACTACAGATGCAGCAATGGTGTGGGCTGATCTGAAGGAGAGATTTGACAAGGTTGATGGTTCTAGAGGATATCAATTACATAGGGAGATTTGCACCCTCAACCAAGGTAATTTGTCTGTTTTAGCTTACTTCTCAAGGTTGAGACTACTTTGGAATGAGTTTGATGCGTTGGTTCCACCACCTACATATAATTGTGATAAATCTAGAACTTACATTGATCATTTGGCATGTTTGAGGTTATTTGCTTTCTTAATGGGGTTGAATGAAGTATATACACATGCTCGTAGCCAAATTCTCATTATGAGTCCTTTGCCAAGTGTGAGCAAGACTTATGCAATGATTATGGCTGATGAGATCCAAAGGCTAACTGCTGGTTCTCACATGGGAACCAATATGCCAGAACAAATTGCCTTGTATGCAGGGAAAGGCAATGCTTCTAAGAGGTTCCAGTCCAGGAAATTCTGTGATCACTGCAAAATTCTAGGTCATGCAAGAGAAGAGTGCTATAAGTTGAATGGATACCCTCCTGATTGGAAGTTTAAGAAGAAACCAGGAATTATGCAGAACAACAGAAACCAAGATGCTGTGAATCATGTCACAGCTGCCAAGCCTGAAGTGGAGTTCATTGATGACTTTGCTCCTGCTGCTTCCATGGTGAAAGGCAAGAACAATGAATCTGGTCTCACTGTGTCTATACAACTAATCTTCACTCCAAGCCAATACAACAGAATTCTACATATGTTGGAGAGAGATGAGGCAGGTGCAGGCTCAAGCAAGACACTGGACAACTTGGCTAATATGACAGGTATGATCACCATTTTCAATGCTTTGTCTGTGAATAATAATAGCACACAAGTCAGAATTGGAAACAGGAATGGAGATTGGATAGTTGACTCAGGTGCTACATGTCACATGACATATATGGCGGATAAGCTCAATCATGCATCTAGTTGTATAGATAAGAGAGTACATTTATCAAATGGTGAGGCTGCACAAGTTTCACACGCTAGCTATTATAGCACAATTGATGGGAGGATGTTAAATGATGTATTGGTGGTGCCTGCATTCAAGCACAATTTGCTTTCAATATCTAAGTTAATAAGACAATTAAATTGTTCAGTTAACTTCTTTCCTGAGTTCTTTGTGCTTCAGGACCTCCCCAATAGAAAAGTGAAAGGGATTGGTAAGGAAGTTGATGGGTTATACTACCTTTCTACTGGACTACAAAGTGAAGAGAACAAAGGGAGTCAGACAGTATTGATGACTCAAGGTTTTAAAGCAAATCATGATGCAGATGAGCTACTGTGGCACAACAGGCTAGGTCATCCCTCTATAAAGGTGTTACAACACCTATTCATAGGTGAAAACTTTAGTAATGATAATGATTGTAATAAATGTTCTCTCTATCCACTTGCCAAATAGACTAGATTGCCATTCCAGTTGAGTGTTTCTAGAGGATTATCTGTGTTTGACTTGATCCATTTGGATGTATAGGGACCTTACAAAGTTGCTACACATAATGGCTTCAAATTTTTCTTAACAATTGTTGATGATCATTCAAGAATATGCTGGCTGTATTTGCTAAGATTGAAGAGTGATGTTTTTTCAGTATTAAAATCTTTCATGGCATTAGTGAAAACTCAATTCAACAGGCACATCAAAAGGGTAAGAACTGATAATGGTAGTGAATTTTTTAACAGTGAATATTGTAATTTGTTAAAGTCTCTGGGTGTAGTTCATGAAAGTAGTTGTCCATATACTCCACAACAAAATAGAGTGGTTGAAAGAAAATACAGGCATATACTTGAAGTAGTCAGGGCAATCAAGTTTCAGGGAAATATTCCTATTAGATTTTGGGGTGAATGTGTATTATCAGCTGTATACTTGATAAACAGGCTTCCTACATCAGTTCTGAAAGGAAAATCTCCTTATGAGCTATTTTATGGACACAAGGCCAATTTTACTCATTTGAGAACCATAGGTTGTTTGTGCTATGCAACCAAGGTGATTAAGCAGGAAAAGTTCTCTCCTAGAGCTGACACTTGTGTTTTGATGGGGTATTCTTCAACTCAAAAGGGGTACTTGCTCTATAACTTATCTCAAAAGAGGCTCATAGTCAGTAGGGATGTGGTGTTCAAAGAAAGCATTTTTCCTTTCAAATAGGCTCAACTCAAAAGGGGTACTTGCTCTATAGCTTATCTCAAAAGAGGCTCATTATTAGTAGGGATGTGGTGTTCAAACAAAGCATTTTTCCTTTCAAACAGGTAACCAGCCAACACAGGCCATTATTTCCTGCTGAACCTGTTATAGTATCAGATGATCTTCTTACAGGTGATGAAGATAGAGACCTAGCTGTCCCCGTGCCTATCTGTACAAGTGATACTGCACTCCTGGAAGATAATTCTATGATCATGAATAATGATGCACCAGAACCAGCAGTTGACCTCAATGAAGGACCTGATGCAGAACATATCACAACTGAACTATTGCCTCTGAGGAATGAGGAAGTTCTAGTTAGAAAATCCACTAGAACTCCTCATCCTCCCATTTGGATGAAAGATTATATGACTCAGACCTCTCATTGCCACTCTCAAAGCAACTATATGTCATATGATAATGTATCCTCCTAATACAGGGACTACCTATCTAGGTTCTCTACTGAAACTGAGCCAAGGACCTTTGAGGAAGCAATCAAAGACAAGAGATGGATACAAGCTATGCAGCAAGAAGTGCAGGCATTGAAAGAAAATGGCACCTGGAAGATAGTTGCACTACCTGAAGGAAAGAACATTGTTGGTTGTAAGTGGGTCTTCAAGATTAAATATAAAGTTGATGGTCAGTTAGATAGATTCAAGGCCAGACTAGTAGCCAAGGGATACAACCAAACTGAAGGAATAGACTACAAAGAGACATTTTCTCCAGTTGTGAAGATGATAACAGTTAGATCAATTATAGCACTAGCTGCTACTCCGCATTGGAACATCTTCCAAATGGATGTCTTCAATGCATTTCTACAAGGGGATCTACTTGAGGAAGTATACATGGAGTTGCCCAAGGGATTTTACAGTGGTGAGAAGAGCCAGAATCTTGTATGTAAGTTGGTGAAATCCTTGTATGGACTTAAACAGGCCTCAAGACGATGGAATGCCAAGCTGACTGAGGCACTGCTAAGTTCAGGATATTCACAAAGTCATCTAGACTATTCTTTGTTCACAATGAAGAGAGGTGATGGACTAGTGATAGTCTTGGTGTATGTTGATGATCTACTGATTACAGGAAATGATGCAGCATTGATAGAGGAAACTAAACATACTTTACACAGCCACTTCAAGATCAAGGACTTAGGAGAACTGAAATACTTCTTGGGGATTGAGTTTATGAGATCCAAGAAAGGCATTGTGATGAATCAAAGAAAGTATGCACTTGAATTGATAGCTGAAGCAGGTTTAGGGAATGCTAAGCCTAACATGACACCTCTTGAGTGTAATCAGAAGTTGACCAGCATGGAGTTTGATGCAGACACACCCTATGATGACATCCCAAGGTACCAAAGATTGGTTGAGAAGCTGCTCTATCTCACTATCACAAGGCCAGACATAGCCTTTGCAGTCCAATCTGTTCAATTACTGAGTCAATTTATGCAAAGGCCTAAGATGTCACACTGGCTAGCTGCATTGAAGGTAATTAGGTATGTCAAGCTATAGGCTGGTAAGGGATTGCTTATGAGTTCTACTCAAAGACTTCAACTACATGGAAGGCCTAAGATGTCACACTGGCAAGCTGCATTAAGGGTGATCAAGTATGTCAAGTTAGAGCCTGGTAAGGGATTGCTTATGAGCTCTACTCAAAGATTTCAACTACATGGATACTGTGATACTGACTGGGCTGCATGCCCAAGCACAAGAAGATCAGTCACTGGTTTTGTCCTAAAATTTAGAGACTCACTGGTTTCCTAGAAATCAAAGAAACAGCCCACAGTGTCCAGAAGCTCTGCAGAAACTGAGTACAGAAGCCTGGCTACTCTCACAGCTAAAGTGGTATGGGTTACTAATCTCTTCAAGGAGTTAGGAGTGCATCTAATAGAGCCAGCATTGATCCATTATGATAGCAAATCAGCCCTACAAATTGCTGCTAATCCAGTGTTCCATGAGAGAACTAAACATATTGAGATAGATTGTCACTTCATCCGAGAGAAGATCCAGAAAAGACTGATCAAAACCATCTATGTTAACAGAAAAGATCAGGAAGCAGACTTACTCACCAAAGCTCTTGGGAGGACACAACATGAATTCTTAACAAGCAAGCTTGGATTATTGAATCTCTTCAATACATCCAGCTTGAGGGGGAGTCTTGGAATCATTAGTAGTTAAGAATAGTTGTTAGAGTTAGTTAGAACATTGATTAGTATTCAATTAGTTAGTTAGTTAGTTAGTTAATGTTAAGTATAGGTGGTCATCACATGTGTGCTAGTCCATAATATTGGAGTGGACATTTCCTTGTATATACATATACTACTGTACATACACAGAGAATAAATAATACACAAAAATTCTTTCTTCTTCCCCAAATCAGTCTTTCTCTCCAAGTCAATTGTACATACACAGAGAAGAAATAATGCACATAAATTCTTTCTTCTTCCCCAAATCAGTCTTCCTCTCCAAGTCAATTGCTCTCTCTCTTGCTCGCTGTATATCTCAATTACTAACATTGTCAATTTCTTCACTTTCCTCCTTGTAACATTTATCTATGAATCGTAATTAAGTAACTATAACCAGAGATCTCTAACTAAGTACAAACTATAGTTATTTTAAAAGTTCCTACCACTAACTAATGAAATAAAGATAAATCTTATAACATGTTAATATCTTTAATACTTTTTAACTTATATACTAGTTGTATTAAAAATCAATTTCCATTGAATTCACAAAAACCCATCTCTAAATTTTATTGCCACACAAAAATCTATCTCTAAACTTTATTGCCACACAAAAATCTATCTCTAAACTTTATTGCCACACAAAAGTTTGAAATTCAGTAGAAAGGTTCATTTTGAAGCAGCAGCTTGAAAGTAGGCTTGGTAACGGACAAGCAATTCATCTCTTGGAGGTAAATATTCCTTGTTTTGAATGCAATACTCATCCCTCCAAGCACAAAAATTAGGAAACTTTTCACTTGTCGCCAAAACAACTCCAGATATTTCTTCAAGAACTCCTAGATAAAGTCCCATACCATTTGCAATAATATCAGTAAACCCAAATTTATCACCAACAAAGAACTTCTTATTATCCTTGAGCTCATTATCAATAACTTTTAGCACCTCATAAACTTCCTCTTTAGCTTTCTCTTGCTCCTCTCCTTTCAGAAAGAAACTACTCCACATTGATCGAGCCTGCACAACAATCAAAACTTAAATTTTACTCGATAAGGAATCGTTATATATGATAACTGGTTAGAATTATGCCGATGTTAATAATATATAAATTAATTATGAGAGAATTTATATATTATTTTGTGTGGCTATTAGCTATGTAATCCGTAAAGTTTAGTTATTAAATAGATTTTTTTTCTCATAAATCTATGTACTATCATGCAGAGTTTTCATAAAATAATACATTGATTTTCTTATTACTTGTACAACATGTAGTAGTTATGTGTTATTTTTAAATAGTAAATCAAACATTGTATTACTTTATATACATGAATAATTTGACTTCTAATTTGCAAAACTCAACTCCCACCCACCTACCAACTACCTCTAAGTACATTAATTTATTCCAAATAAGTTAGTGTTGACTATATAGATGACATAATATATATTATATTATTTAAATTCGATTAGTCCAATTTTATAGATCGTGCAGCACTCTCATTGTTTTTTATTGATATATAATTTTCTAATTAAATAAAAAGATTATCAAAAAACAAAGGACCTAAATAATAAGGTGACTAAAATACATTTCCAATTAATTGGAATATATAACATGAAAGCAATGTACCTTATCTTCGAGGAATGTAGCCCAGAAACGCGCTAAAGCTCGATCATAAGGGTCTTTAGGCAAAATGGAAGGACCTTCAAATGCCTCATCAATGTACTCAAGAATGACAACAGACTCACAAATTGGCTTGCCATTGTGAATGAGCACTGGGATTTTCTTGTAAATTGGATTGGATTGAAGAAGTAGAGGGCTCTTATTTTGTAAATCTTCTTCTATAAATTCATATTTGACTCCCTTAATCTTTAGAGCCCACTCAACTCTATGACTAAAAGGGCTATACCATAGACCAAGCAACTTAACATCTGCCATCTCTTAACTTTGGTTAACTATGTTTTTGCTTTACTAATTGAGGGAATTAATTTTTGTGTGGTTCTCCCTGGAGGTCTAGTCTTCTTTTATAGAGGGAAAAAATAGGGAAGTTTCTTAGCAATCCATTCAATGCATTAATATTTCTTGTTTAACTAAGTTTTATAATTTAATTATTCTTCCACATGGACCGGACACTTAAAATATAGGGAAAAAAGATGAATATATCCGTTAAATATTGTGAAGTATATTATTCTCATATAAATACAAAGTTTATGGGAAAGTTATTGTGTTCATCCGAACTCATGAACCCCTACTTAATTTTGCCTCTGATTATGTCTCGTGAAAACACGATACTGACATAATACATAAATTATAAAGGTGTCTGACATTATGAAGACAATTGAGGTGTTTGTTAATGAAAATGATAAATATGTATTTATTTTTAAGTCTGTTAATGAAAATAGTAAACATATATACCGTTGTTAAACAATGGGAATATATATGCATCATTTTTTTATCGAGGAATATATTCATTCTATATCACAAAGTTAAAGGATATATTGTTCTCTCTCTAAAACAAATACAATAATTGGTTCTTTCTTGGTTCATAATAGTATTTTTATCCTTTTATTTTGATTTAAAATGGTGTTTCAAAAATCAAGAAATATTTTTCTCTTTCAATTTTTATTCTTATTTAAATGAATAAAGCTTTACATAATTCTTTTGATTTGTTTTGAATTACTGTCCCTTGATTCGAATGTTTATCAAAAACAATTTATTTACTTTAGCATATAGATAAATAAAAGTAAGGTACGTAACACTATCTTTTTTTACGTTACTTTATTCGATCATACAAAATATATTATTATTATTATTATCGTAAAAAAAATTTTATACAACCAAAAAATTATTAAAGAGTACTTATTTTTAAAATATTTAATTAGAATAAATTAATTGTTACAGTTGTTATATTTTAGGAGTGCAATAATAGAGATGGATGACTTATGTGCTTATGTCACCCTTTTTTGGTCAACTCTTGTGGCTTGCTAAATCTCTCTCCTCAGAAACATAAAAATGATATTTAATTTTATCATTTTTAAAATCCTATGAGAAAATTGATTAGATTAATTAATATACAATCACTGATCCATCAGCAAAAGAAGTGAAAACTTCCTGGTCAAATGGAAATGGTATGATACAGTATTAAAAATTTCAGTTTGATAATTTTAATTTTCGATATGTAAAATATTATATCATGATTATATTAAATTAATTCAGTATGATTCACTATTTTTATGTTTGATTTTGAGTTTGGGGCTATGTTAAATAGGCAATCTTAATTTTTTTCAATTTAAACTTACATATACTCATATAATAAATAGTTATAACGTCAAATTCTCAAGAAATAATTTAATTAGATCATACTAACATTTTATACAATTAAAAATATTTAAAATAAAGTACAAATGATTCTTTTTATTAATCAATCATACCAAAAGGACATTTCAAAAAAAAAATCAATCTAAATAGAATAGTCAAATTTTAATATCTAAGCAATTTATTTTTGCATTAATATTACTTCATACTTTATATATTTGCTTAGTATTAGAATTAATTATATACATAACTATATATTAAAATATATGCTAAATAAAATAATATCAAAAAATTTGACATCAATATAAAATTTTGATATCTATACTATCATGTGTATCCCTATTTCCTGAAATATGTATAGCTAACATAACTTTTATCTGACAAAGTAATGTTATTCAAATTTAGAATTAAGTAAATTTTGAAAGAGTTAATATTATTATCATATAAAGATGCAAATAGTTTAATTTTCATATGCATATACAATGTTGAAGTTAAAATTTTGACTAAGGGGGTTCAAAATTTGAAAGACATATGAACTAGCTGAAGGAGGTTCAATATCTACTATATATTGTAATGCCCAGTAAAATTACAAAAATACTCGTAGAGGAGAGAGGTGCGCATAACGCGTATTCCTTTGCTCTGATGGCAAATTCGACACTGGATTTGTCATCAACATAAAATATTGATTGGAAAAGTGGTCTCAGTTGATTTTTAGAGCAATCGGATCAAAAGATAATTTTTTGTTGTGAAAAGGAGAACCAGTGAGGGTGCGCGACGCGCACCTGCTGCGGACCAACACTTAATTTTGTCCCAAAAATTTTCTATGGGATTGGAAAACACGTTCCGAGAATTTTTAGAGAAATCCTCCAAAAGTGACAGGGATTTTCCGAGGTGAACTTTTTCTTTTCATGAGGGGCATTCTGGACCTTTCCAACCCCTCTTAAACTTAAACCATGATTAACTGAGTCGTTTTCAGTCAAAAAGGGTTTTCTAAAATCATTTTAAAACCTCTTACGCATAAATTAGATTAGAGTTCTTGAGAGAAGAAGAGAAGAAGCGAGGGTTCCTGAGGTCTGGGTCAAGTTCTTGTGGAGAATTACGTCGTCTTTCATCCCAGATATGTAAGGCTACCTAAAGTGTTGGTTTGAATTCATCCACGCACCCCTTTCGAATAATGTAAATCCTGTGATCTTGAGTCCTAGCTAAGTTCATATACATGTTTGAGTCTGCATGAAAGTACTTGAGTAAATTGATGAGTTGCATTGTTAGTATCAAGAAATAGGAATATCAATTATATGCTTATTATCCGAGCCCTAGAAACTGATTTCTTTTCTTGCATGCTAACTGAAAGAAGATTGTGAAGCTAATTTTCTAAACTGAGTAAATTGAGCCTAAGGATTTCATTTTCTTGTTGCGTATATGCATGTAATGAATACCTATTATGTCTTCTGTGTTGAGCATGGATGATATGATGTTACTTGACCATAATTAGTGAGAGTCTTGCATGATGCGAGTTAGAGTCTTGAGTTGCATCGCATTGAGTTCCAATCCTGAGTTACAGAGTTATTTGAGGAAGTTGATGTTGAGCTGATTTGAGATGAGTTGAGTTGATGTTCATAAGCATATTTTAGTCTTGGAAGAAGTATTGAGCACCAAGTTAGGTGAGAGAAATCACCCCAGAACTACATTACCAGTGTAGGATAGTCGTGCAGTTAGCTCTGGAGGCCCATATCCCCATAGGTGGATACTCTCTTATGATCCAAGAGAGAGGGGGAAGAGGTTGACGTCCTTTACCTTAGCAAGTTTAGAGCAGGCGTGACAACAACGTCGGCATCGTTGTGTATCACCAAAACTCATGGTGGTGGAGAGTTATATCGGTTAGAGAAACTTCCAAGCAACACTTCAGTTAACATAATATGATTTACGAAAAAGAGTTGTATTAAACATTGAGTATAATCCTAAAACATGGTTTTCAAAACTTCAAACTTGCATCATTTATCTGAGTTGAGTTATGAAGTGGATGAGTTAGGTCTTGAGTCGAGTTAGTTGATTTGATGTCTGAGTCTTATCTGTTTCTTGGGCTATTCTACATACCAGTATATTTCATGTACCGACGCCCATTTGGACCTGCATCGTTAATGATGCAGACGAATGTGATAGAGAACTTCAGCAAGCGTACCATTTAGGTTCAGATTTCCTGATTTTCAGAGTTTGTGAACCCTCCTTGCCGTCCGAAGGAGCCTTTCTTTTATTTCGCTTTTCATTTCTATTTTCTCTGAGTTGGTTAACCATGACGTGTCATGATACCATCTAGATGTTTAGAGGTAAAGACTTCATGACCTTGAGTAGAGTATCGTTGAGTAGTTTATCTTTCAAACTTGGTTTATTTTGGAGATTATTTTATAATATCTTTATATTTCCTTTGATGCTTTTATTGAGTATCCTTGGCGTGGCTGACACTTAAAAAACCATTGTTGATTCCCCAAGAGAACCAACTGGTCTCATCGTCACATCTATGGATATAACATGTATTCATCCTCCCTTTATTAAATTTCACATTTCACTCGTCTCTCTCCTCCTTCTAACATGTAGCTACGTACAAAGTTTTTTTATATAATTGTATTCATGGATACAAAGCAA
Organism: Solanum virginianum; assembly: GCA_000787875.1. Lineage (NCBI taxonomy): Eukaryota > Viridiplantae > Streptophyta > Magnoliopsida > Solanales > Solanaceae > Solanum > Solanum virginianum. The sequence goes on from DF362192.1 coordinate 42,521, forward strand.
TTGTAATAATTGTATTCGTTAAACAACCTAATACAACGAATACAACATGTATTCAATCTCTCTCTCCCTTCTCTCCCTGTCCCCTGTCCCCTCTCGCCTCTCGCCTCTCGCTTCTCGCCCTCCCTCCTCCTTTTAACATGTCACTAGGAATCATAATTAAACAAACTATAGCTAAAAAAAATCTCTAATTAAACCTAAACTATAGTGATTTTTAAAAGTTTCTCTATATTAATCGATGAAATTTGAAGATAAATCTAATAACATGAATATAACTTGAATATTTTTTGACTTACATACCCCTTGTTCAATTCAAAATCAGTTCCAACTGAATTTACAAACATCCATCTTCTATTTCTAATTTTTATTGCCACACAAAGTCTTGAAATGCACACTTATTTTGAAGCACCAGCAGGCTGAATGTAGGCTTGGAAACGGACAAGTATTTCATCTCTTGGAGGTAAATACTCCTTATTTTGGGTGCAATATTCATCTCTCCAAGCACAAAAATTAGGAAACTTTTCACTCGTCGCCAAAACAACTCCAGATACATCTTCAAGAACTCCTAGAAAAAATGCTGCACCATTTGCAATAATATCAGCAAATCCAAATTTGTCACCAACAAAGTACTTCTTCTCCTTGAACTCATTATCAAGAACTTTCAACATCTCATAAACTTCTTCTTTAGCTTTCTCTTGCTCCTCTCCTTTGAGATAGAAACTATTCCATATTGGTTCTGCCTGCACAATAATCAAAATTCCAAACCATCAATTATAAAATAATACAGAAATTTTCTCATTACTTATACATTATGTATTCGCTATGCATATTTCTAAATAGTAAACCAAACATCATAATAATTTTATATATGAATAATTTATCTTCTAACCACATAACTCAACTCCAAACCATCTATCAGATGATCCCTAAGTACATTAGTCAATTCAAAATAAGTTATTGTTGACTATATATATATATATATATATATATTATATCATTTAAGTTCATCTTAGTTCAATTTTATGGATAAATTCTCATTATAAATCTCCAATTAAATGTAATAAAGTGACAAGAATACATTTCCAATTAATTGGAATATATAACATGGAAGCAATATACCTTATCATCGACGAATTTTGCCCAAAAACGAGCTAAAGCACGGTCGTAAGGATCGTTAGGCAAGATAGAAGGACCTTCAAATGTCTCGTCGATGTATTCGAGAATGATCATAGACTCACAAATGGGCTTGCCATTGTGAATGATCACTGGAATTTTCTTGTGAATTGGATTGGATTGAAGAAGTAGAGGGCTCTTCTTACTTAGATTTTCTTCTATAAATTCATATTGGACACCCTTCAACCTTAAAGCCCACTCAACTCTGTGGCTAAAAGGGCTATACCATAGACCAAGAAATTTCACTTGTGCCATCTCAAAACTTAGATTAACTGTTTTTTTTCCTTTACTAATTGGGGGAATTATATGTGGTTGTTCTTCCTTGAGGTGTAGTCTTCTTTTATAGAGGAAAAAAATAGGGAAGTTTCTTAATAATCACGCAAATATATTGACTATTTTAGTTTTATAATCTAATTATGCTTTCAACATTGACCGGACACTTAAAATAAAGGGAAAAAGGATAAATAATTAAATTTATCTCTAGACCTTGCTATCTAAACGTGGACATAACATTTGTTACAAGAGTAGTTCATATATAATCTATTCGTTTAATAATTAGTCCATATTATTTGTCCACTTTAAAAAAAATTATCCTAATTTTACTATTTACATGATTTCAAAATAATTGATTAAGACAATATAATAAAATTATATATGAAAAAATGTCTTATTAGGAATTATATTATAAAGTAACAATCCACACTTATTCACGTAGACATAGATATATTTTTGTCATATAATAAATGGTGTACATTATCCTCTCATTAACAAACTAAATATTTTTATAATCTAAAAACAGGGACATTTCTTAGCAATCAAGATGTTTCTTGTTTGACTATTTAATTTAATTTATAATCTAATTATGCTTTCACATTGACCGGACACTTAAAATAAAAGGAAAAAGGTAAATATATCCGTTCTCCCTTTATTAAATTTCACATTTCAGACCGGACACTTAAAATAAAAGGAAAAAGGTAAATATATCCGTTAATCTTGCGATTTAGAATGAACATATTAGTTAGTAAAACATAGTACATATATATTTTCTTCAACCCCATTATATCTTACGAAAACTTGATGCTGATATTACATAAATTTTGAAAGTGTCTATATCATCATTTGTAAATTGAAATATTCAACTGATATAATAAATACAAGTTAAGATATTAATTAACAAAAATAATAAATACGTATTTATTTATAGATCTGTCAACGAAAGTAATAAATATATACTATTTGTTAAAGGATTGGAGTATATATGCACAAACTTATTTAATGAGGGGTATATTTATTCTTTGAGGGGTTGTTTGGTTTGAATATAAGTTATGATGTGATAAATTATATTGGAATTAGCAATGATGGGATAAGTTATGTTGAGGTTATTTGTTATTGAGTGTTTGGTGTGAAATTTTAAGAATATTATGCTTGTTTACAAAAATACCCTTCACTTTATTAG
>DF362191.1:0-21479 GCA_000787875.1 Solanum virginianum
ATGGTGTTTTAGGTTTGAAAAAATAACTTGGGAAAGAAAGGAAGAAGAAAAATGTGTAAAACAATTTTAAAAAAAATAACTGGTGAAATACACGTGTCAGGCGCGTGTCTCTCACCACAATACACGTGATTGGTAGTAACATTTTAGGGAATAAATAATTTCACTTTAAAATAGTTCAGGGGGGTAATAGGACCCCCGTAAAGTATAAATGTGTAGTTGAAAATTCGACTATAGGTTGGGGGCTTATTTGGCTATTTTCTCTAATTATTATGCATATATTTTTCAAAATTTTATTAAATTTTTAAAAATATAATTAATATAATTATAATTTAAAGTCGTTAAGCAAATATTGTTGACAATTAAATTTACATTTATTCTTTAATTTTTAATTTATCTAATTCAATTCAATTGAATTTGAATCAATCATTTTTAATATTAGCTTTATAAAGTTGTCATCTTTTGAGATAACTATTTCTTAGACATTTCAAATAAAAAAATATTACCTATCTTCTCAAACTAACAATTACTACAAACAGCCCCTCTAATTTGATGGATTTTGGTTATATCTTGCCCATAATTTGGCTCCAATTTTTTTTTCAATATAATTCTTTCATTATTTAATTTGATCCCTTGCAATATATCATGTTCTGATTCCATTTGTACAATTTCACTGTATATATTATAGATAAATTATGTAACTATGCAAATATATGGTATGTATTAACATTATTCCACTATAATTTGAAAAAATTATAATTTATAACTATATTTAAAGTTTTGTTGCTAGTTTCTCTCTCTCTCTCTCATATTTCTTTGCAATTTCTTGTCAATATACAAATATATATGTATACTAGTTGCATCTATACAATTACTTAGTAGATATACATATTCAATTCGATAAATATACATATATAATTCGTCTGTCTCCACTCTCTGCCTTCTCTCACTCGCCTCACTTCTCCTTCTCTCGATCTCACTCGCCTCACTCCTCTCTTTTCTAATCTCGCTTGCTAGATATACAAATACGTATGTATATTAGTTACACATATACAATTATTTGACAAACATACATATACAATTCGCCTATTTCCACTCTCTACTCTCTCTCGCTCGCCTCTCTCGATGTCACTCACCTCTCTCCTATGATATATAGCTACAAATCATAATTTTAGCGAACTATAACTATTTTTACCTCATTATATTTAAAGTATTTGCTCTTTTTGAAAAATCCTCATATATTATTGATGTATTTAATTTGATCCCTCCCACTTTGGTGAGCTATGTGTGTGGAAAAAATAGCTTACAATATAGGACAAATTCGGATTAATCTAGTAATAGCAAACGGCTAATAACAAATTATTCAATGGGAAGACCCCACTTCATGGACCAAATTAAAGTTAACATCACAAAGGAGCCTAGAGATAGCAATCAAACATAACGACTAGTTTTTTCCCTTCAAAATATATACACAAAATTCATTCTTTTAATCATCATATCAAGTTTTGAACTTTCATCAATTTTTCTCAATACTTGATATACAACATGGAAGCACTATGGAATTTAGAAGATAACTGGAAAATATCGAAGCGAGGAGCTATAGCTTTACTGGTAATATGCACCTGTTCCTTAGTTATTGGAACCTGCATTATTGCTGCTTTAAGGAGACATGTAAGAAGGAGAACAGAGAATCAAAAACCGCGGGTTGATGATTCAACAGACATAGATTGTTCAGAGCCACGAGCAGAGTTGGGTCCGGTGAAGGAAGTGTTAACAAACTCGGTGAGGTGGAGCCAGAAAGAGAAACCTTCACCATTGCTCGTTAGCGGAGATCAGTTAATTGAAGCTGATTCTGGTTGGGAAAACCGCGGCTCAGCTTCACCTGTGTGGAAAAGACCTATACTTATGGGTGAAAAGTGTGAGCTGCCAAAGTTCAGTGGTCTAATTCTTTATGATCAGAGAGGCCAGGCTACTTCGACAAGCCGATAATTGGTTCAACTATCATCAGGTAAAACATAAATTGGTTAAGAGACAAAAACATCAGAGAAATGATTCTGAAGAATTTATATTTCTCTATATATAGTTCAGTTTTTACTATCAAAATAATGGATGCTGAAGAACACTGTACTTATTACATATCAGTTGAGAGACAAAAACAATCTTAGGCACACAAACTACCTGCCTCATTCATCAGGTCATTACTTAGGGGCGGATATACTGTAAAACAGGCTTAGAAGTTCACTGAAACTCAGTAACTTTTGTCTGGATCTTGTATATATATATCAAGGAACCAATGAAATATATATAAATATTTGATATTATAGTATTAACTTGAGTTTGACGTAGGAACTCACCAGTTTAGGCACATCAAACTGTCAGGTGCCATAGAACTAGAGTTTAGGCAGGGAAACTCGGTATTTAACAGCTGAGTTCTGAATCACACCAGCTTCGTAATCTGTTACAATTATCAAAACTCCGAATCCTACAAAACTCAAGCTTATTCCTTTTCCCTTTCTTCTGGATGCAGCAGATGATGAAAGGGATCGAGAATTTACCTTTCATCCTACGTGTTTTTTCATGCACAAGACGCGACTTTCTTAAACCTCTAGTTTATGAGTAAGACACTATAAAGCCTTCAGCAGAGTCCCCCCTTGAAGAATTTCTGTAATGTGCAAATACAGACAACTGTACCACTCCTAAAAGTGTTCCAATGCCGTTTGGTACCTGAAATTTAAGTAGAAATAGTTTGAGTCAGACGAGAGGTAAAAAGACAAAAGCTTCAGAAATTTTCTAAGTGAGAGAAAGAAACTCACATATATAAACGGGTCGAAACTGAAAATCCCGTATAAAAAGAAAGAAGCACTCATTAGGAAGGTGGAGAGGGACAGGCAAAATGGCATGTATTCAACACTCCTGGTCCTGATCACCAGATTCTGGAATACAAGTCAGTCAGTATATCCACGGGAAAAACCTTAGAGAATGAGAACTTGATAGAGAATCTGAATGTCAATGGTTACACATACAATAATTAACAGTGGGGAGGCAAACATTGATATCAAGGAAGCACAACTCAGGGAGCCAATGATGATGCGTCGGAGTTCCAGATCAAGTATAAACAAGCTTCCCAGTACAATAATTGCGAATAGCCCAAAGACTGTGAGTATCCATCCGAGCATCCTGAACTACAAACAACATTGATGGGCATACAGATTAAAAGGTCACGCTATGAACGACTACAAAACTGCTTTACAACAGAAGATTATTTTAACCTTTTTCTCTTTCTCGGTATACGTTACATAAAGTACAATGTAGGCAAGTTGAAAAACAGCACCAACTGAATTGACTGATGTAACCAACAAATTGTCGGTAGATACGAGAGGAGTGCCATACCAGGCACAAATTAAGCAGCTTAAGAGACCATATATGTACGGCAACCCCGAGAACTGTTCAGTTGATTGATTCGTCATTATTCTCATGAATGTAGGCCTGAAAACAAAGATGAAATGATACTGGATAATGGAGAAAGAAGTAATTATGGAAGTGCGGTAAAAAGGAATGAAGTATGGAAAGCTTAAGACTCACACAGGAGATAGAAACAATCCAAAAGCAAAGATATTCCCTGCAACAAGCAGCTAAGATGGTTAACTTTTTCCCTCAAGTCGCGATAAAGTTACAGATTTACAGGCTTAATCTCGTCTATGGTTAATTTACAGGCTTAACCTCGTCTATGGGAAAGAAATTAAGAGGTTTACAGCTAAACAGTACACAGAACAAGCAAACAATAATAGATGAATGTTACGGAAACTACAAGAAGACATTTTTCTCATGCCATTCACTAACACAGGGATGATCAACCCGTTTGAAACATCGTTTGGTGCAGCTGTGCAGTTAGTGATAGGAAATTGAACAGAAGGCAAGTTTAAATCAAAAGATGACCATTGGAAGTACTTCAGAAAAATTACAGTTATGTCTGTTTAAACACTCCTGTTTTAACAAACATCCAAGGAAGCGGATGTAGCCTTTTGGTTATCGGTTTGTCCAAACCCATAATTCTTGAGCTGAGAGTCTACCAGAAACAGCCGCTCTAACTTTGCATACAGCCAACCCTCCCTAGAACCCCACTTGTGGTACTATATTGCATATGTTGTGTTAGTATGGATAATGTAAAACCTACTCAAATCTCAGTAAACATTAAAATTGAATCGTTACATCGATTGAACACTGAGAATCTTAAAGATTGAACTCATTTATATTTAAATATTGAATCCGCATTTGATCTAATTAAAGTATTTACACTATAAATACATGTCTTACACCTCCGACACATATACATCTGATCTTCGGGTGGGCACAAGATAAACCCCATCTGCTATAATAGTCCGTAAAATCACACAGTAAAGGTAAACCGCACTAGTCAAGCCTTCTCGACAAGCTTGACTGACTTCAAAGCCAAAGGATTTTCATTTTTCAGTTCCCCAATCCCCACAATATATTGTTTCCTCACAACATCTTCAACTTCACTAATTATATTAGCAAAAAAGCTGTTCACTTAGTTACTAGCTTGAATTTTCTTCCACAAAGTAAAGATCATTTAATTTTTGCCAAAAAGAACAGCAATGATCCTATATAGAATTCAGAATTGTTTCCTAAAAGAAACAGTTTGCAGAAACAACCATAAAGATCAATTTTTTATGACAAAAAAGTATAGTAATAATTACACAGGAAAAAATGATGTGTACCTGCGATTCCAGCTGCATCTTTACAGACTCCAAGAACTTGGGACGAAGCTAAAGAAACCATCAAATTTTGACAACCACAAATATTCAATCTTTAAAGAAAAAACTCTACCTTTTTAATCAACTAATAAACTACATATTATATTGAATACAGAAAATGGTCAAAAATACGTTAGAATTATTGGAAATGAACCATATATATAAAAATTAAGTAACTAAGCGAACATAATATTATAGTTTGAAAAATTATAACTTATAGCTATAGTTAGGGTTTTAATGCTATATTTTCTCTCCTCTTTTCCTCTCTCTGGCCTCTCTCCTCTCATTGCAATTTCTTGCCATGTATACAATTAGATACGTATATCAACTGCATATATATAATTATTTTGACAGATATACATAATCAATTCGATAGATATACATATATAATTCGTCTCTCTCGCCTCTCTGCCCTCTCTCACGCACCTCTCTCCTCCCTCTCTAGATCTCGCTCGTCCTTCTCCTCCCTCTCCCAATCTCGCTTGCCAGATATACAAATATATGTGTATATTAGTTATACATATACAATTATTTCACATATATACACATATGATTTGACAAATATACACATACAATTTGCCTCTATCAATCTCGCTTGCCTCTCTCCTATTCTCCATGTCATATAACCGAAGTTATACCGTATAATTATATAAAATATAACTATTTAATCATATTAGATTTTAAATTTAGACTATTTTATAAAAATTCCCCATAAAACTATCCTTATTGGTTGCATAAGAGACCACAAATACAATAAAACTAAGCTAATCTTTGTATTGTTTTTTATTTTGCAATAGTACAACTGAAATATTCTTTTTATGACACTAAACTTAGAAAATAGCATTAGTACAAAAATCACGTTTATTAATTACTCGAAAAATAGAAATCATGAAGACTCTAGAAAAATAATATATTAATTACTCGAAAAATAGAAATCATGAAGACTCTAGAAAAATAATATGTCATCGCTGTATTTAGCATTTTAGCATCGTGACCAAATTTTTATTTAACAAAAAAAAATAGAAATCACGAAGACTCTAGAAAAATAATATGTCATCGCTGTATTTAGCATTTTAGCATCGTGACCAAATTTTTATTTAACAAAAATGTACTCCTTCAAAAGTTCTATTTTAAACATTAATGTTGGTGAGTTATAGGTCCATTTGTCATTTTCAAGGCCAGAAGGACCAGAATGTGACATGTCTTCAATGAGTAATACTTTTAATAATTGCTGGACGGTTCCTTTTGTTTTGTTATTTGGGTTTTTCAAATGATTTTCGATATTATATTGGAGTTATTAAATTCAAATTCATATTGAAAAGTTTTACATTGGAAAATAAAGCATTTCCTAATAAAAGCGATTTCGTACCTCAAGGAGACTCGAACTCAAAACTTCTGATTAAGGATGAAGGAATACTTACCACTCCATCACAATCTTTGGTGGTGATGGTTCCTTTATTTAGTTTCATTCACATGTAACATGTTGAACTTTATTTGTTTCAAAATTGAGTACGGTATTTCTTTTAAATTTACCTTTTTAACGCTTCTTACTGGGACGGCATATCGGTCAGTTAGATTTGATTTTGAAGTTTATTAGTTTGATTTATCGATCATCGATTTATAGATATATTAAATTGATATAGAACCATTAAGATATTGACTTATTGGTTATTGATTTATTGGATCGTTATCGATTTAATCGTTAAGATTTGACAAAAAAAATTCATTACTGAAAATTACTTAGAAATAAGGTGACAGTAGAATAACTGAGAATTTTTGAGACAGTAAAAAATAAAAATATGAAAATATCAAGAACATTATACAACAAATAGTAAAATATAATTATTTTGGGTTACCAGTTAACCCGTTAAAAAAAACCTAAAATCGTTAAGAACCTATAACCTAACAATAAAAAAAATTTAAATCATTATTGAAATTGTCAAACCAATAACTCGTTATCAATAAATCAGTAAGATTCAAATAATCAATTTCAATTCGATTTTGAACAATCCTGCTAGGTACCACTCTAAGATGGTTCAACAAATTAACAGAATTTTTTCTCTAATTTAGTTGTTAATTTGTTCGTCTTTGTGTCTTCAACTTTTCTTTTTTCGGATTGGGCTTGTTTTTTGGGCCTAATCCTTTTCTCCTTTTTTTCTTTCTTTTGGACCATGGTTTCTGTTTCTTTTTAATAAAAAAGAATATTATACGGTTAAGCAAACATATTAGTTAATTAGTTAATATAATTATAGTTTGAATTAATTATACTTTATCACTAACACATAATATTAATTATAATTTAAATTTGTATAATTCGCACGTCTATATATTATGGTTTTGGTTTTTATAATACACACGTTTGTATAGCTAAATATACGAACGCTACCAATTGTATAGCGAATTATATAAGATTGTGAATTATACAAACGTTGTGCACGAATTGTATAGCAAAATAACAAACAGTGCAAAATTGTATAGCAAATATATAAATATTGCATAAATTGTATCGCGAAATATACAAACACAACAATAGCTATAGTTACTAAATGTAACTACCTAAACTGTAGCTATTTCAACCATTAAATTTTAGGACTAAGTTATTTATGAAAATTTCTCTTAATAAAAAATGACTATAGTTAACCCTATTTGATTTAAAAGGTCTATGTATATATTTTTTAAAAAAGTACCGGAAAGCAAAGTTTTGCGTGTTCAAAGTTTCAACTTAATCATATAAACCGAAAGATTTAACGTGCTAATTAAAAAGTATGCTATGAGCAGTATCAATTACACACTTGTTTACTCTGTGCGTCCAATAATATTTGTTATAGTAAATAATATAGATAATATTATCAAATTATTCTTTGAATATAATATAGAAAAAATTGCAAGAATATACATGTTTAGACTCAATTTTACCTCTATATGTCGACCTCTAAAAATATTTACATTTTTGTCAAACTTTATGTCACTTCTTTAGCCTTTATGTCACTTCCTTAGCATTTATTTTTGTTTTTAATTTTTTTTGGCATAGTTTGATAAATAATGGTTGACATTTTTGGGTAAAAATAGAAGTTGACACATAGGGGTAAAATTGGATCTAAAAATGTATACTTTTGCAATTTTTCCTATAATATATAAAATATCTTGAAAAATATAAAAATAATAATTATAATTGATGTTAATGATAAATTAAAATTTGTGTCATAATATATAACTAGCTTGCGCAATATTTGGATGTTGTTAAATTTATTTATTTTGTCATCGATATTTGGACACATTTTTCTTTTACTAATTGTCTCTGCCTTTGTTTCCCTTAAGCACCCAACAATAACAATAACATACCCAGTGGAATTCAGCAAGTGGGGTCTGGGGAGGGTAGAATATACGCAGACCTTATTACTACCTCATAGAAATAGAAAGGTTGTTTCCTGAGAAACTTCGTCTCAAAAACCCATAAGCAGAATAAACTAGATATGACAAACAGTAAAAGAAAGGGAATAATAAAAAAAACGACTAATACAAACACAAAAACAATAAATAATGATCACACAAGTAATAAAACACTACTACTCCTCTACCCTACTATACCCCATGACTAGATAATCACCTAACCTTACCACTAATTAGCCTGGTACTTTAATTCGCGACCTCCATTTTTTTTCTATCTAGGGTCATGTCCTCAGTGAGATCAAGTTCCGCCATATCATGTTTGATCACCTCCCCTAGTACTTCTTCGGTCTACCTCTACCCCTCTGTGTAGCTCCTAAAACCAACCTCTCACACCTCCTAACAGGAGCATCAGTATTTCTTCTCTGCACATGTCCAAATCATCGCAATCTCGCTTCCCTTAAATAAACATAAATAAAAAACAATTCCTATTATTGTGGAGGTAATCTAATTTAGGAAAACGTAATAAAGATTATAATAAGATGATTAGTTAATTTTAGGTCGTATTGTTCTTTTCGTGGCATGCGGGACCATATTTATCACATGTCATTTAATTGTAGTAATATTTTTGGCACACCGCTACCTTTATTTATTCTACACTCACGTGTATTATACTTGCCGCCTGCCGGGTCGATAGGTTTGCATCGGTTCGGTTGTTCACAAAGTTATGATTGACTTATAATTCGATTCTTTTATTCTTAATAAAAATAATTTTATATTGAGTGATAATGAAATTTTTAAATTTTTAAAATATAATTTAATTTGATATGATATTAGAGTTAGATTTAATATTTGAGTCTGATGTGAGGGGCTCTAATCGTGCAAGATTGTTAATATACTCTTTGTCCTTGAACATTAGGTTTCAGATTGAATATCGAAATCTCAGACAAAAAATATTTAGATTTGGGATATTAAATTAGGATGAGCTTTCTAGACATTTTACAAAATTGCTTGACAATTCTTCTCCTTTAAAATTTTATTTTTATTTATTATTATTTTACTTTTCGAGATTAGTTTGATCAAATTTCAAAACTAAATTAAAGTAGTTTAATTAAATATTTGAAATCTAAAATTTAGATGATTGAAAACTATATGAAAAATGTTATAAGTCAATATTAATATTATGAAAAAATACATCTTAAAATATTGGTCAAAGTTCATATAATTTGACTTCAATACATGAAATAATACTAAGTAAAATGAACGAAGAAAATAATTTTTACGAACATGAATTAAATTCAAGACTTAATTTAACTTTTTATCATGCTAAATTTTACGCAATTTTATTGAATTTAATTGTTTTTAATAGTTAACAAGTTGATGGTGGGTCATCGCTTTAATAAAATATTTATTCTGCTATCTTACTAAATTTTCTACAGACTTTGCCAAATTGACAAAATTTGCTTGTGTCTTATACTTATTTCTGTCATTAAAATATTCATAAGTATTGTTGAATTCACAGAACTTACATGTGTTATTGAAGAATGAGAAAATCTTATAATAATATTTGTTTGAAATAATAACATGAAAATTGTATTTTTACTCGATATTTTTGAATAAAATTTTGTACATATTTTCAAACATATATTATATAAATAAGCTAATTAAATAAAATATGTTATTCTTGTTAATTATACACATCAATCTTAATTGAAATCGACTTGAAATTTTTCGACTTATTGAGATTAGTGTGTACAATAAAAAAAATTGACATATTTAAATAATTAGCTTATCTACGTAATACATATTTAAAACTATGCATATAATTTATTTTTAAAAATAAAATAAAATAATCTAATAGAAACACTTCATCATGTGATCATTATTTAGGCTAATATTGAAATAAAATTTAAATTTTTTTGATGAGAAGGTCCTCCAAATTCATTAATAGTTGTGTGGGTACTCGTTAGAACCTAATATGTAAAGTGATTAAAAATCTCGTTAAATGAAAACGATAAATGTGTTTAATAATAAACTCAAAAATTCTTTTAAATATTGAATAATTAACTTATTTTAAATCGAAAGAGTGATAATTAATGAAGCTAAATTAATTAAGTATAATCACATCTTCATTTCATATTAATTGTTGATCTTACTTCAAGTAGTTCTATTTTACTGCTACAACTAATATTTTTGAAAATCTAAACAAATGTATAAACTCCAAAAAAGTTTCCTTTTCAAAGGAGTGTAAAGGGTAAATGAACAAAATTCCTTATTTTATTTATAATTTTTAAAGCACATAAAAATTAAAAGAGAAGTATTAAAAACATCTTTAAACTTGTCATGAATTATTAGTTTCATTTCTAAACTATTGATAGGCTTAAAAACACCACTGAATTTGGCGAACTAAGCTTAGATACACCCTCGAACTTGTCACGAATTATTAGTTTCGTCCCTAAACTATTGATAGACTTAAAAATACCCCTCAACTTAGTGAAGTAAGCTTAAATACAGCCTCGAACTTGACACAAATTATTAGTTTTGTTCCTAAAGTATTGATAGGCTTAAAAACAATCCGCAACTTCATATTTCTGTAACTTATTAAATTTTGATTTGAAATTTTGTAGAATTTCATTTGCTGCCATATTTTTACAATCCCAAAATCTTCTTATGAGATTGTCATCCGACTATGAAATTTTAACGTTGCCGGAAGTCCACATTGACACAAAAAAATCATAAACAAAAAAGAAAAAGAAAGAGAATCAAGCAATTAAAAATGAGAATGAAAAAAATAGATCTTGCTTTGAGATCGTCATTATGAAGGAAACGTTAAATAAGAAGAAGAAGGGTATTCTAGTAGTTTGGTAATTAAAAGTTGCACGGAATTTTTTTCTTTTTTTAAAAAAAGAGAAAAATTAAGGCTGATGTGATTTTTTTAAACCTTTCACGCACTTTAAATAAATTGTATTTACTTATTATGTCATGTGGCATGGGAAGAGTGTATCTAAACCCAGTTAGCCAAGTTGAGGATTTTTCTTTTAAGTCTATCAATAATTTAAGGATAAAATTAATAATTTATGATTTTAATAAATAAATATGATGAAAGAAAATATAAAATTGTTTAAAACACAAGTACGTAACAATAGTCAATAATAATAATGAAAAGATTCTCGAAAATCGTTAATAGTTTCGTTTGGAACATAAAAGTTAAGGATAAACCCAAAAGTACTACTCTCGTTTTTGGTTCTCACCACATGACAATTGTTTCAGATAATGGATCGATATATCTTAATTTAGTTGGGATTTTATTATTATTTTAGTTGATTTTTATGCTGATGTGGCACCTTCAACAAATAAATTGGATGTGTTTGTGCACAAATGCCTATCACGTCAGTAAATACATTTATTTTAAGGATTAATAAAAACTTGTATCATTTGACTCTAGAAAAAAAATTACAATGATAACTAAAAAAAATAGTAGAAGTAAAATTTTTTCTACACTATTACTTTCGTCATCTCGGGCACTTTTCATTTTACATGATTATTAAGAATTATTAATACATTAGTAGACTTTACTATTTTATCCTTTATTTATAGCAATGTACATTAAATTAAGTTAGAAAAGAATTATTAATACACTAATTAATGATGAGTATAAAATGGGAACAAAATAGTTAATTCTATCTTAATCCTTATAATATGAAATAAATATTTATAATAAGATGTCCTTATAATATGAGACAGAAACTGTACAACCCTAAATAGAAATTGCCTTCTTTCAAGGGGATGTGGCTTTTCCAAAAAAGATAGTAGTGGTTGTTACTATGGACGATGTAGAAACTAGAAAGAATTTAGAGAAATATTTTGCGGCTTTATATTAGGTGAGGCTTGTGGCAAGAAACAAGAGTTTATAAATGAGACAAAAGAAAGGAGCGGGTAGTGACCGAGTCAGAATTTTTACTAAAAGAGTTCAAAATCTAAAGAAGTAAATACATGAACTAATCAAGGAGATTCGATATCTAACATATATATATATATATTTTTATTTTAATTATATATAAATAATATAACTTTTTATCAAAAAAAATTCAAACGACCCGTTAAATATAGAGTAGCTCTGCCAGTGGCTTGGGTGGGGCGGGAACATTTTATGTTGTGTTAGGTAAAATTCAATTGCATTCAATGTTTGCTTTAAATTAACTTAGCTTATATATTAAAAGAATATGCTAAAGATATATATCATGTTAAGGTTTGTTATATTGAATGCCAACCAAATGATTATACTTGAGTGTGTATAGAATGAAGAATTGCATGGTAATTTTTTTTTTTCTTTTTTCATATACAAAACATTTAACTAGCAAAAATTAGTATAGACCAAATTGAATAACTTAAAGTTCACCACAATTAGACAAAAATAAATAATCAAACTACTATTCAAATAGAGGGGAAAAACTATATTAGGAAAAACAATGTAACGGTTAACCTCGTTGGTGCTATTGTTCGGCTTGGGCCTAGGCACACACAGCTTTAAAACGCTTCACTAGTAGATAAGTCCTGTTTACTTATCTAAGGTTTGCCTCACTTTATGAGATTCGCCTAGATTCAGCTCGCCTCGTTGGAATTTGCCTAAACTCTGTTGGACTCTGACTCACATCGACAATACTGACATATGAATGACTCTGATACCATCTGTACCGACCTGACCTGCTAGTAAGATTGTCTATTTTGGACCTAGGCCCACATGACTTTAAAACACATCATTAGTAGATAAGACTTGTTTATTTATATATCCACCATCTCTCTTATGTTTTATTGATGTAAAACTTCTATCTAAAGATGAACTGTTACAAACAACCCTTCCACGTGTTGAGTGAAAACGATACAAACACATATAACTCTTATTTATGAACTAAAATATAAAATATATAACTTATTTATTAGATGTGTATGTATTAATTATATATACATATACACTATTCATTATAAATCATATATTTGCATAATTAGAAGCACTCAAATAGAATATTGATTGATGTTTTTTTAACCAAGCATTTCTTCCATAAACCTTAATAATACTCACAGATATATAAAAAAATGTATTATTTCCCCACCCTTAAATATTAAGGAGTCAGTGAAATTGACTCATATATTATTTATTATTATTATTATTACTTCAAGTTGGTAATTATAAAATTGAATTGGCACAAATTTTTCCCTTTGCTTGCTGACTACCTCTTCAGTTGGCAGTCAAAAAATAATTTAATTAAATTCATTTCTTTTAAATTAAAGGTACAATCATGACCAAAATGAAAACAGCTATAGTATGTCTGTACAATTGTGGAATATGAAAAATTCCCAGCAAAGAGTGTGATTATGACAGTTATTAAATAATGACATTATATAATTACTTTATTAAATTAATATTCTCATTAATATGTATTAAAGCATGAACCAATCAAAAAATGCCACAAATAATTAACTATTCATGAAATCACGTGTGATCTTCCTTCTTCACGTTCCATTGTCTCCAAAATTTCATTATACCACCTAAACTTAAAAGACAAGTTTTAAAGAATTGTGGTTAGACCGTCTTTGATATATAGGGTAGAGTGTTGTCGAGTCAAAAAATTATATATTCAGAAGAAGCAGGTTGCAGAAATGAGAATGTGTGGAAATACCAGGGTGATAAAGATTAAAAATGAAATCATTCGAGAGAAATTAGGGGTTACCTCTATGACAGACAAAATGAGAGAAACGAGACTTCAATACTTTGGGCATGTGCAGAGAAGAAGTGCTGACGCTCCTGTTAGAAGATGTGTTGACGCTCATGTTAGGAGATGCGTTGACGCTCCTGTTAGACCGAAAAAATATTGGGGGCGATGATTAGACATGCTACGATGCAACTGCGTATCACCAAAGACATGACCCTAGATAGAAAAGGAGTAAAGGTTGCGTATTAGAGTTGAAGGTTAGTAGGCTAGTAGGATATGATGATGTCTGGCCTTGTGATATAGTAGACTAATAGGATTAGTCGTATCTTTATATATTATTGTTATTGTTCATTTTTTATTTTGTTACTTTTATCGTCTTTATATATTATCATTTGTTTTTCACTTTAGTTATTTTTCTTTTCTTTTCTCTTTTTTTTTCTTTTTAAATCTAATGTTTTCTACTTTCGAGGTTGATATTTTGGAGATGAGAGTCTTCCAGAAAAAATCTCTATATCTCTACGAGGTAGTGATAAGGAATTCGTAGATTTTACCCTCCTCAAATCCCACTCGTAAAAATTCACTAAATATATTATTATTATTATTTTATATTCTCATTATTATTATATTGAAAAATTGACATTCTTGGTATGTCAAATTATCTAATATCAATAGAGTGTAATGTTGATCTTTGTGATTTTTAGCAAAATACATTTTTTAAGATTAATAGATTTATGTAATTTGATCTCTCTAGTTGCAAATCTTACAAGTATAATAAAATGTTTAATGCTAAATCTTTCAATAAATAATATTATTAATTCATCATTCCTATGATTTTTCTTTTCATTTCGATCAATTTTAAAAATAATATTTTTCTATATTTAATAACAACTTTTTTTTTTCATTTTAAAAAATTTCCTTTTTCTTTTAAATTTTATGTCAAGTGAAATATTTAATTTCTAAAATCACGAAATATGATAATTTGTGTTGTTACTGCATTTTCAGAAATAGTAAAAATGTCACATAAATTTTATCTAACACTTTCAAAAGTGTAAATAAATGATTAAAATTTAAGATTACGTTTAATCATAAATATTAAAATTAAAGTCTGAAAATCAATCATTAAAACATTTTCATATTTATATTAACATGTTTTTCAAAGAAATTTCACTTTCACTTGCAAATTTTTTTCAAATAAAATATATGTTCAAACACAATTTTAAGCGATAGTTATTCTATATTCATTATTTTTTTCTTTTAGGACAAATACATTTGTGTCGAGGATCTCTCAAAAATAATTTCTCAATTTTCAATGAGATAGTGATACAGTCTGCCTATTTTTTACTTTCTATAAATCTTCTTTGTGAAATTTTAGTGAATGTGATATTATTATTATTGTTCTTTAAAAACTCAAATTTTTAAGTTTTAACTTCAATATCGTCAATCTAACGAAATGATGAATAAAAAAAAATCTTCAATAATTGAGGGATTAAAAATGGAATTAATCCCATTTAAACCTATGGCACACAAATAAATGCCCACAAAATTTCATCTACCATTCCAAGGGCAACATCGTAATTTCAAACCTTCCCCTGTCACCCTCCCGCTATAATTCTCAAATCACTCGGTTTCCATTTTTATTTTCTGGTAAAAAATATGGAGGAGATGATTTAACTTTTGCATGAGATTTTTTCCTTTTCTTTTTTTTAGGGAAATTGCGTGTATAAATATTCAAAGAGGAAGAAACTTGACTCTCATCAATACACGCTTTCTCTCTCTAAAAGTCTCTTCCGTTTCTCACTCTTTGAGAAATCCTGTTTTTTTTTTTTTTTTTTTTATAGTTCGGGCTGGATATACTTATTGGGTTCTGCAAAAAAAAGTAAGCAAATTTTAATCTTTTTTGTTTAGATTAATTGTTGTTTACGATTCATGATTTGGGTATTTTTTATTTTTTTGAAAAGGTTCATTATTTTAGCTAGATCTGGGTTTGAAATTCCCATATACATTGATCCAGTTTGTTGTCATTTTTATTTATAGTTACAGATCTATAATTGATAATGACAATGTTGGGGTTTTCAGAGAATCATGTTTTTTTTAAAAAAAAAATTGGGGTAGGGAAATGGGGAGGGAGATTACAACGTGGGGAAAGTGGCCGTTCGGGTAGTCTACCAACTGAGCTGCTAAGATTTCACTGGGAGAATCATGTTGGATCTGGTGATCTATGCTTTATATTTTTTGAAATTTCATTTTTTTGTGATTTTTTGTATAATTGGTTTGATTGATAATATTGCTGGTTTGTGTATTATTTTTATAGTTTATTTCATCTCTGATCTAGGGAAATTATTCATTAGTTCATCAATCACTTTCGTTAGGGTTGTCAATTCTTTGATGTTTCTGGAGTTTGTTTGTGGTTTAATGTTTTTGTTGTTGTGAGATTGCTTATTCATGAACAGTGATTTCGTTGATCTTTAGTGCTAAGATTTTGTTAACTAGTTATTAATCTAAATAAAGAAGTCATTTTTATCTATGTTGCTCGGACTCTCCAGAAATGTTGGTGCAGCTGTGTGGGATCCTCTAAAAAACTTTACTTTTGGAAAATTCAACACACATCTGTCCACCTTTTTTTTTTTAGAGTTTTAGCAACATAGGTTTTTATTTTATGTTTTTTTCTTGGTTTTATGCTTTTCTTAAGCTTTTGGTTTGCCAGTTGTTGATTAGATGAAGTTATTTTTTTGCAGGGTTTGAGTTGCTATTAAATTGAATATATTTGAAATTCAACATCAAAATGTCTACCTATACCCCAAAGAATATACTCATTACTGGGGCTGCGGGGTTTATTGCATCTCATGTTGCTAACCGCCTTGTTCGGAGTTATCCTGACTACAAGATTGTAGTCCTTGACAAGCTTGATTATTGCTCAAACCTGAAAAATCTTGCCCCCTCTCGATCTTCGCCTAATTTCAAGTTTGTTAAGGGAGACATTGGCAGTGCTGATCTTGTTAACTACCTTCTCATCACTGAGAACATTGACACTATTATGCACTTTGCTGCTCAAACCCATGTTGACAACTCCTTTGGTAATAGCTTTGAGTTCACCAAGAACAACATTTATGGCACACATGTGCTATTAGAGGCATGCAAAGTTACTGGTCAGATGTCAGATCAGAAGGTTTATCCATGTAAGCACTGATGAGGTTTACGGAGAGACTGATGAAGATGCTGTCGTAGGAAACCATGAAGCCTCACAACTCCTTCCTACAAACCCATATTCAGCCACGAAAGCTGGGGCTGAAATGCTTGTTATGGCTTATGGAAGATCATATGGATTGCCTGTTATCACCACTAGAGGGAACAATGTGTATGGCCCCAATCAATTTCCTGAGAAGCTAATCCCAAAGTTCATACTTTTAGCTATGAAGGGGAAGCCTCTTCCTATTCATGGAGATGGTTCAAATGTTAGAAGTTATCTCTATTGTGAGGATGTTGCTGAAGCTTTTGAAGTCATTCTTCACCGAGGAGATGTTGGTCATGTTTATAACATTGGGACTAAGAAAGAGAGGCGAGTGATTGATGTTGCCAAAGATATATCCAGTCTTTTTAACAAGGATCCAGACGCAAGCATTCAATTTGTGGAGAACAGGCCCTTCAATGACCAGAGATATTTCCTAGATGATCAGAAATTGAAGATCTTGGGTTGGTCTGAGAGGACCACCTGGGAAGAGGGTCTTAGAAAAACCATGGATTGGTATATCAAAAATCCTGATTGGTGGGGAGATGTCTCTGGGGCATTGCTTCCTCATCCTAGAATGCTGATGATGCCTGGTGGGGCAGAGAGAAATTCGGATGGATCTGAAAAGGATGATTCTGTATCGTCTGAGCGCTTAGGAAATGCCAATCATACTGGAATGGTAGTTCCATCTTCCAAGATCAGCAACTCCCCTAGTAAATCACCTTATAAGTTTTTGATTTATGGTAGGACCGGGTGGATTGGTGGTCTGTTAGGCAAACTGTGTGAGAAACAGGGAATTCCTTATGAGTATGGAAAGGGACGTCTGGAGGATCGCTCACAACTTTTGGCAGACATTCATGCTGTGAAGCCCACCCATGTATTCAATGCTGCTGGTGTCACTGGTAGGCCCAATGTCGATT
The DNA here is from genome assembly GCA_000787875.1 of Solanum virginianum. Taxonomy (NCBI): domain Eukaryota; kingdom Viridiplantae; phylum Streptophyta; class Magnoliopsida; order Solanales; family Solanaceae; genus Solanum; species Solanum virginianum. Next base: position 18,017 of record DF362191.1, read on the forward strand.
GGTGTGAGAGTCACAAGACTGAAACAATTCGTACAAATGTTGCTGGAACTCTAAACTTGGCAGATGTTTGTAAAGAGCATGGTTTACTGATGATGAATTTTGCAACCGGTTGCATATTCGAATATGATACTGCACACCCAGAAGGTTCTGGCATTGGATTCAAAGAGGAAGACACACCCAATTTCACTGGTTCTTTCTATTCAAAGACCAAGGCCATGGTAGGTACACCTTAAGATTCTGTGTTCCATGTGGCCAATCTGTTGCAAAAATTTATATCTTTTGCTTTTTTCTTCCACCAGGTTGAAGAGTTGTTGAAAGAGTACCCCAATGTTTGCACCCTCAGAGTCCGGATGCCAATATCATCAGATCTCAACAACCCCCGTAACTTCATCACCAAGATTAGCCGCTACAACAAAGTGGTCAACATTCCCAACAGCATGACGATTTTGGATGAGCTTCTTCCAATTTCAATCGAGATGGCAAAGCGTAATCTCACAGGCATATGGAACTTCACAAACCCTGGTGTCGTGAGCCATAACGAGATCTTGGAGATGTACAAGAAATATATAAATCCAGAATTCAAATGGTCCAACTTCACATTGGAAGAGCAGGCTAAGGTAATTGTTGCACCTCGCAGTAACAATGAAATGGATGCGTCAAAGTTGAAAAAGGAGTTTCCTGAGTTGCTGTCTATTAAAGAATCGTTGATCAAAAATGTGTTTGAACCAAATAGAAAAACTGCTGCATAATACCTCAGGATGTGGAGAACTGTGGTTTGGATCAATATGCTACTTGACTTTGTATTCTAGTTTAGTCAGTATTCATCATTAGTAGCCAAAATTTTAGAATTCCTACACTCTGGTGCTGTTGTTGTCAGTTTATCTATGAGTTTACAATGTTTAATGTGCTATGAGGAGGTTTGTGTAGGAGTTACCTTTGTCAGCTCGGTACGCGAAGGGTCGATTTGTTGGATCTTAATATATGGAATTATGAATTGTTTCTTGCTCCATTTGTGTTGTGTACTTGTTGTGTTGTAGTTCTTTCACATATTGATTGGGAAGTGGCTTTGTATTTTTGCCAGTATTCTATAGAAGTATTTTGTTGAGCTCCAGAAGTAAACAAAGCAAGGGCATGTTTAGTTGGGATTGTTTTCATTTAGTTGTGTGAACATACAATACAACAATTTACAAGGAATTTATCCCTATGGGCCTCCAAATATAATGGTTGTGATAAGCGCTTGTGATTTGAGATGTTTCAAAAGTTAGATCGTAAAATTCGAAAATCTTTTTTATTTTCTTTACTCTGCCAAGTCTATATCATTCAAAAATCGAAACGGATGGAATTTTAGCTATAGCTTTAAGGCTATTTTCTTTGTAGACTTTTGAATTCAAGCATCTATATTATCCAATGCAAAGAAGGCACAAACGTTTGCTCCTACATATATTATCCCATACATGATACACAAACCTACCTCAATCAAACTTTTGGTATTGATCATTCATCACTTAAAGCAACCAGCATCATCTGAAGAAGATGCTTCAGATAGTTCCCTTAGAAAAGCAACGACGTCGTCAGGCGTGTTGAGCAGATACCGAGCATTTGTACGAGTCCTGCCAACTGCACAAGAGAAGTAATTCTCCTTCTTTAGATCCAGCACATTCCACGACACATTTTCAGGTGAGGGCCGTCGTCCGTTGGGAGTTTTCTTCTCTGAGTTTGAAACTGGCTTGTTCCTATTCTGAGATGGCTTTGAGTTGGTTCGACTAGAAGGGAATTTGGGAACTGATCGCCTTTCCGCAGGCACCTTTGGTGCATCACTGACCTTACTTCTTTGAATACCAATGCAGTCAGAAGGAAGCTCTGGCTCAAAAAATGTATATACATCCTCGTCCTATATTACAAAAGCAACATACATAAGTGGAGCAACACAACGGGCAGCGGTTACAACAGCATTAAAATTCAAGATGCATACATGAAAACAACAATACATTGCAAATGATCAACCTATCCTATGCTTTGATTTCTCAATTTATTTCGATTTGAAAAATTAATTGGAATACTTCATCAAAATCTGGAACTAGTTAAATGGACAGTGGGTATGTTGAAATTTGAATGAATGAAGTTTAAAGCTTACATTAAAGCAATATTTACTTGAATTGAGGACATTTTGGAGGCTTCAAAAAATTTACCTTCCCCAGAAAATGCCCTATGCATAAAACGTAATCAATTGGTGTTGCAATGGCTTTACTGTGTACTATCTCCCCCAGTATACGATCTATTGCTGCTCCCTGCATGTGTGTGTATATACATGAGCTTATGAGGATTGGGAAAAGGAATTTTCAAATAAGCTAATCAAGAGCTTGAAATAAAATTCTTGGAGCAAGTTCGTGGTCATATTATCATAAGAAACAATGTTATCACCTTTGTAACACCAACTGCTCGGACCTCAACAGAGCGGAGTCCTTGTACAACATCAACAGATGCATTTGATATAGGACCTGTCCAGAGATGCTGAAGCATGTCTCTAGCTTGCAATCTTCCAAATTCAACATCTAAAAGGACATGAGAACCCCCCAAAAAGAGGATATATTTTTTAGAAAGGGAAAAAAGGAAAAGAAAATTGAGACACCTAAGGCAAGACTAAACTTTGAATAGCTACAAACAGGAAATGCATGACTGAATTATCTCGAAGGAAAATCGATGATGAAAGTAAGATTACCTGCATACTTGTAATTCCAAACAAGGGAGGTTTCACGCTGTTCAAAGTGAGATCTCGGTGTCCTTTCAGTGAAGTACTCAAAGACGTGCTGAATATTGTCAAGAGAACCAGAGAAGTTAGAGCTGAAAGATGCACCACCAGAACCAATCTACACATGCTCATACCTTTACACTATCAACCCAGTCCATGTTTAGATGTTCTGGCATGGTTGTCATCCATACGCCATTTGTAGATCGCAAAAACATTCCATTTTCTGCTGCTAACCACATGTTGTACTCACTGAAGTTCTGCAAAAGTACAAATTTCACATGGGGAAATGTCGCTACGGTTGAAGGAATTGAAATATTGCTAGTTGTAAGGCAATACATCATCTAAGACATTTCTATCACTTCCACTGAGGACGACTACTGTTGTCTTTGGGTCGTTACAGATCGCAAGCAATGATTCTTTCAATTCAGGATGCAATTTCAGTTCCATTTCTTTGATCTGATCTCCACCTCTTCTACCAGGAGTATCCACCGATTCTGTCAGTGTAGAATTGAAACCCTGTTTTTGAGGACCACCATAATGAAGTCAAGAAATTGGCATTAACTTAGCTAGTTGCTGCATTTACTGATCAAAGAACAGAAAATTGAATTCGAAAAAAATATAATATCCCACAAAGTTAGGTTTCCACAGAGAAAGCTCAAGTTCCCTCAGAAAGACAGCCGGGAAGAGGAGGCTACATCCACTCTTCACTACTCG
>DF362191.1:23301-42895 GCA_000787875.1 Solanum virginianum
GAACGAAGAATGACAAACAATAACAACATACCCAGTGGAATCCCACCAAAACCAAAACTTAATAAAATATCATAATATTTTTTAATAATAAAATTCATATATCATTTGAAATTCGCTCTTTCAAATGCAAAGCCATAGAGTTATCTTTTTAAGAACTAATTCATTCACTATTTCTGTCATGGACAAATGAAAACAATTGATTAAAACAAATTAAGTTTAAAATGGTCTATAAAAATGTCATAAACAGTAAAAAAAAAAAGTAAAGAAGAACATCCAACGGGTAGGTATTTGTACTAATTAGTAATAGTTTTTGGGGCCTTGGATTCATGGAGGCCTAATGTAGGTGCTTGAGAGGCCTTACCTTGCACCACCCATGAACATACAAAAAGTACAGAGACAATTTCAAGGTTTTAGACAAAATCAACACTAAAATTTCTTAAAAATTACGAAAAGAACTAAGCTCCATTTTTTTTACTTCATCACATGAAGTACAAACACTTGCATAATTAGAAGAGAATGAACAACATGTGATTTAAGTTATACTAAGATACCTAACCAATAGAAAAAAAACTTACTCTTTGTCATTTGATTTACATACTGTTTATCAAAGAAAAAAAAGAAAAGGCCCGTGTTATAGATTTCTATTTGGAAAAAAAAAAAAAAGAAACCAAAACTTTAAAAGGGAATTGGGACAACTAATCTTGTTTCGTTTTCTATAAATTGTTAGAATAGTCAAAATCAACTGGCAAAGTAACATGAAAATGTCCATAGTGTTATGCCAATTTTTTTCCATATTACCTCTTCACAATATCAAAAAACGAAGAATGACAAACAAAAAGTAATAATTATGGCATGAGAGGAAAGAATTGCAATGAAATATATGATTATTACTTCGCTAAGAATAAGGACTCCTTTTTTCAACTCTTGGCAGGCCACAAATTCATAGCTGACAAGGTTCATGCCATCTCTTAAGGAGGTAACCAACGCTACATCTGATGAACAAAACATTGACATGTCAAATACAATAGGAACTGGCATGCAATTACCACAAGGATTTAGCTAATAATGATAAGCAACTGAAGTTACCAATAAATATCATATAATTGTTCATGAACTACAATTCTTATCAACAATAAGAATGATATTTGGAATGATAACAATGACATATCTTGTCATAATTATTCTATAGCACATGATTAATAATTTTTAATATATTTGATTTTTTCAAATGAATAGAATAGAGAAAATATTATTAGTACAATATTTTGTTTTCCTCAAAATCACTGAAGCAATAAGGCAAATCTGTAATTTGGCATGCATACGTTTTTAGAATGTGACAGAGCCATACTTATCCAGTTATTACTCATTCAAAACCTGGATCACAACTTCTGTATTTTCTAGCAAATAAAGTTTTGAACCGATTCTGGATCTGCAAGTTTGATATCCTTTTTCTAGAAAGTCCAAACGTTGCAGACTTATCTGAGAACCTACAGAGGTCTCTACCAATTTATTCCATTATCAAACTAATTTGTAAGGTCCAGAAGAGTAGTGAAACTACAAGAATTTTAAGCTTGTGAGAGTAATTATCCTAAATTCTGTGGAAGTGGCTTTACAAGAAAAAAGAAATTAACGAACCTGATGGGACAACAACCTTAAGAAAACTATGTAGAGATATACCCTTCCTCTAATATGTACTAACAACGAATTATGCTAACTAGCAGGACATTCATTTATAAACATCCACTGCTGATCTCTCTTCTCATAGTTAATGCCAATTCCAGTGACAATCTAAATGACTCATATACCAGGTGAGAGCATAAGCACTACTCGTGCCTTCACATGAATTGCAGAAGAAAATAGCAAGACTAAACATAGATGAGCAGAAACAACACTACTATCATGTATGAGTATATGTCAAAATAGCAGACAGTACTGTAAGATTGCAGAACCGAATGCAAGATGAAAGGAATTACCAGTTGCAGCATATAGTGCACATAATGCATGGAAGTCAAGAGAACGGTCCTGCATATAGAAACAAGTATTTCCATATTTCAGTCAATAGAATGTCCCTGCATTCAGGCACAATGAATATGACAAAAAAACTAACCAGATGATGAATAGGCACTGCAGTCAGAGTTCCAAACCGGCCATTGATGCGTCCAACAATCTCATGAACTTGACTGGTAAGTTTTTGGTCTGCAGAAATATAAAGTGAAAGCAAGTAAAATATCATACTTAAGCATGAACAAATATTATGACAAACATCTGCACACTAAGCCAGCCAGAATTCTAAAATGAATTGAACTGAACTGAACTGCTTCAACTTCACAGAGAGAAGAAGTCCATATCTAAAGTTTTGTCAATATACAAGCATTACATGCATCTATCTTCTTCTAAAGTGACCCAAAGGAACAAACACATTTTAACTTGTAAAGAAATGGATCTTGGACCTAACTCGACCCTAAAAGCTAGATCATGAGCGGAGGATTGCCCAAGGCTATATAAGGAAATCCCCATCCCTTTTCCCTTTTTCATCTGATGTAGGACTCTTCAAGACCCCACCTCACAACTAGGAATGGATATCTAGTGACCGGGAAATTTAATACGGGAGACTATCATCGGTAATCAATATTTGGGATGGGTCCTCCACTGATACCACATAAAAAAATGGATTTTGTATGTAAACCCCAAAAGGTAGCTCATAAGGTTAGGATTTTCCAAGTCCATATAAGGAGATAAAATCTCCCATCCCTAGCCGATGTGGGAAAGTCAATACCACCCACACGTCCAGGGATGGACATTTGCTACGTGAGCAATTTAACATGGAGCCCAACATCGATAAGTCATGAATTGGAATGAGTCTAAATCTGATACCATGTAAAGAAATGGATCTTTTTGTCTAACTCAACCCCAAAAGCTAGCTCATAAGGGAAGGATTGTCCAAGGCCATATAGGAAGGTCACTTATCTATTTTTCATATGATGTGGGACTCTAAGAATGAGGATTATGAGTATTACAATTACTCAATGTACATCGTCAACACATGTTTGGGACTACAATTAAAAAATAAAAGTGCTCTCTCCCTCTCTAATTTTCTGACCTAGTTTTCTAATGCAACTACGGATAATCATTGAGTGCAAACCATAACATCATACAAGAACAATCACCACCACCTAGTGTAACTCCACAAGAGGGGAACAAAACATTACATTATGCAACATTCTAATATTAATTTTCTACTTGATGTTTCTGTTGCAGCTCAAAACTTCATAAAGGCTATAGTATGGATAGTAAAAGAACCTTGATTCTCTCAACATACAGTTTAATATCAACAAATGTCTTCGAATATCTTAACCAATATGGAAACTACACATTGATGGAAAGTGAAGAACAAGGAGGAGTAGAGATCTATCTAATACGTAGCTTATATCAGCAGCAATCTTTGGTAACAAGTTAGGAGTAATCAAGGACGATCACATGGTTCCTAAGCATAAATAGCCAACAGGAAGGGGGCATTGTATTCTGCACTAAATAGATTCATGACGTATTGCTAGTGGCTTATGTCCTTTTCCTGGCCCTCAAGTCTGGATCATCAAAAGGATTTTCAAATTTTAAGTTTGGTAAGGAATATATGAAGCACTACAAAATAAAGTTTTTAGGCTTTGACCAGTAGACATATGAATCAAAAACCTCTCCTCCTAGCAACCTCTCCATTCAGCTGTCAAAATCACTGATGACCGTACTGAATGAGTATCATGGAAAGCAAACTTACCCTAAAGAAAGTACTGATAATAGGAGAAAACGAAAAAATAAATTAATTTAAAGGCATAAAGAAGAACTCAGAATGGATCTGCTTGAGAAAATACATTCAGGAACATCTGTTCTTGTTGGCACAGCAATTTGTAGCAAAACCACTTTATCACGCCAGTACGGATTTTCCTCGAGGAACTTCTCAAATGCCAGGATCTTTTGGGGAATTCCTTTAATCATGTCAAGGCGATCAACTCCTAACATCACCTGTAATCAAATTTCTTTAGCAAAACCCAAGCAACTATAAAAGCTTCTAGGACATGCAATTAAATATCTCTAACGCATGGCCAACACAAAATTGTGAAGGAGAGATTAGCGTCATCTTCCTATCTTACTACAGGCAAAACAGAAGAAAGTGATATGGTTTGATATACATAAAACAACATAAGAAATAGTTAGGAAGAGCACCAGACTGTTAATTTTACAACTAAGGGTGAAATTGAAACATTCATGAATAAGAAGCAAATAAACTATTGTCTTTTAATGAAAAAAGGGATCGTGGACTTTGTATAAACAGAAAAGTGGGGAAATATCTCTAACCCAAGTAAAGCCAGATGAAAATTCTAAGAATCCAAATCTGCCTGAAGACCTAAACGAGGAACACAATTACTCCTGGCAAATGCAAACAAATCTCTCCCTTTCTTCTTTTCTCTCTCTTTTATTCATGTCCAATTTCAGCATTAGATATCTACTGTTTGATACTTGACGAAGTTTTAGCAAGAAACACCAGACTCTCTAATGGTAACTATATCAACTAAAATAATACAAACAAGTGCTTATTCTCACGCCTTTAAGATACCCCTTCTGGTGGGTAGTGAACTGGCATATTTTTGTTTGATTTAAGCACATGAAAATATAGTGATGACAGGTAGCTGTAGCCCGTAGATTTGAATCTATGGGACATGCCAGCACCTATATCAAACTATTTTATGTAGCCCCCATTTTATCAAAACTATGCTGTTAGAGAAGGGAGTCATTACTTTTATCAATCATTGGTTGAACGACAGAAAGTATAATCTTCAGAAGATGATGGCAAAATTGCCCAAGATGGATCCAGGTCAAGACCAAATCTGGCCTAAGGAACTATAGGAAGAAAAAAAACTACATTGACCGAATTCATGGCCAAGATTTCACAATTAAGTAGACAATGAATTTGGTGAAGAAAGTCTCAAAAAATAAGTTTTTCCACAATGTAATGCAGCTTGAAAAAATAAACATTTACAATCAGACAAAACAGCAAGATATTTCTTACTTCATGAAAATGATATCATGCCAAGAAAGAAAAACCAGGTCAGATGGAGAGAGGGCCCAGTGTGGGAGAGATATACCTTTCTCCCAGCAAATCTCTCTTTTAAGTCTTTAATGTGTTCCTGAACTGGAGTAACTTCAAGAGCTCGAATAAATCGTTCTGAATCTATACCAATGGGGAACTGTATGTACAGGAACAATTTAAAGTGGTTCAGAAAGAAATCAAGTAGATATTTCTGAAATGGCTTAGAAAGAAATCAAGTAGATATTTTAGAAAGGCTAAGTACATGAAATAGCCTTGATAAGGATTAGGGAAGTTCTTAATAAAAAAATGAAAATGTAGAAGTTTAACTTCAACATACCGCAGCAACGCGGGTCAGTCTACCTTGATCTTCTACTCCTTCAGGAGTTCCTTCAAGTCCGAGGATGCGAGTACATGCACTAACAAAATGCCTTGCATAGTCATAGGTGTGAAAACTGCAGGGTAAATTCAGCATATAGATTCATTAGAAGATCAAATAAAAATCCTCAAAAATTAATTAGCATTCCTAGCTTGAGTAACAAAAAATGGTTTTAAATCATCAAACTATGCAGATATAGGTCAAAGCCCAAAAGGACTTCCACTACATACCAGTAAACAAACAAAAAGTCACACAGGATCAAAAAGTCACATAGGATCAAAAGTAGACAAAATTTCCTTAAAAAACCAAGATGTTAAAGATATAGAATGAAGTGGATGTTGGTTAGTCTGCATGATAAAACTAAAACACAGTACAAGGGATAGCCACAGATGAGCAATATACTATAAACTGGTAGATGAAAAATCATGGAGAATACTTCAGGAGCGACTCAATTACTCTTCTAAAATTATTGGATAGTCATTATACAGAGTCACAAAGTTACCAGTGAAACCAGCACATATGCTACAATTTGTTAATCAACTTAGCTAGTACATTTTCTTCTACAAGTCAACTAGGCCAAAATGCTAGCCAGTTTTGCCATTATTCAGCTAGTAAAATATAATTTCTTGTGCACAAAAGAAGTATCAGCATATCAGCTAAACTTTAAAGCCTAGTTTAACTAAAAGAACTTATCATATTTTGCATGGAATTATGGTTAGTAGCTAACAGTTGTCTTGAAAATATGACCACACATGTGATTCACAGAAGAAAACCATGGATGCGCACTTTGTTTATGATTAGCATTCAATCAACATAAGGAGGAACAAATCAGAAGCCAGTTGGATTTGGATTACCGTTCTACAATCCGCTCATTATCATCAGACAGGCAGCTTCTCAGAAAAAGCTTACCTGAGAGACTAGCATATTCCTTCTAGATTAACAAGATGTGCTTCAAAAAACAGCTTCGGTCCCAAACACTATCAAGTTTTCAGTATTAAGTAATAGGATCCTATTTTAGAAAAAGGAAAAAAACACATCTTTGAACTTTTATCTGAAGTGTTGCAATCCAACAAACTGAACAAATGTTCCATATTCTACATGGAGAACATCTCACCAAAAATGAAAAAGACTGATAAGAGACATTGGATGCACGAAAGTTCTTGAGGCTGCACTCTAAACCAAAAGTGGCAACTCATATTTGAAGGCAGCATAAAGGTACGAGCAGATAGAAAATTTACTGGAAGTTCAAAGAATCTCAATTTCGATATAGCTAAATCCAAATATCTAGCAAGTCATAAATCAACTAAAAATCATCGACTTCAGCATGAATTGCCAAGCATATAATATGACTGAACTAGAAGCAAAAACTAATAGCAGTTATTCAAGGAACACTATTCTCAATATTAATGATTGGAATACTGATGGATCTTTAAAATAGTAGAATCAGCACTCTTTGCTATTTAAATTTGATGTATATCTCTTTAAAATGCAGCTTTTTTTAGCTATACTTTATTGGCTGAGTGTCTTGCACAATCACACAAAGGGTTGCTAAAGCATACCTTCCAAGACATGCCTCACCATGTAATGTTAATGAAAAGCAGAGATTTCATAGAGTTCTAACCAGAAGTATATTAAGTATTTCTATTATAAACAGTATCACTAGTATGCTATTTCTAGTTTTGAAAAAAATACATGACGAGAACCCACAAACTTAGAATTCAAGATCCTTGCATTTAACTACATCAACTTCCACTCTCAGTAAAGACATACATTGATCTCATACTCTAGGTCCCACCAACTATTTCCAGACAGTAGCTCCAAAATTATGAAGGTTAAACTAAAATGAAAAGTTAACTGTGGATGCTACGCAGGAGAATAAGTTGTTCAGAAGGGTTTACCCAACCAAATCAGCTGCAAGAACTGCTCGGAGCAGCTCTGATCTAGACGGCAATGTCCTGTGTATTTCTGAGGATGGAAAGGGTGTGTGTAGAAACCAACCGACTTTCATTTGGCTGTTGTAGTCCTTGAGACATTTTGGCAGGAACATGAGATGGTAGTCATGACACCACACCACATCGCCTTCTTCATAATGTTCATTCACAACATCAGCAAACATTTGATTCGCTTTCTTATAAGCAGCAAACTGAGACTGGAAACTTCTGGTAGTCGCAAGGCGATCTTCTTGTGGAAGTCCAAGATAATGGAAAAGAGGCCACAATATGTTGTTGCAATAACCGTTGTAATACTGATGGACAATTTCCTCATCCAGGAACACAGGGATACACCTCTACAGAGAACAGTATCAAAAGGGTAACCAAATGCAAAATATAGTTAAGGCGATCTTCTTGGAGGAAAAACATGTAAAGCAATCTACAAAATTTCTAAATTCGATAAAGCAAGAGAAGTATGGTAAACTTCAATATGGAGGCAAAAAAATGAAGAGGTAATGTGTTAGACCTTTTCTGCCAGTGCTTTAGTAAGTGCCCTCTGCCCAGCCTCATCCGGCACATTCACACCTGCCCAACCAATCCATCTAGCCTCAAACTCCTTTACACCTTCAATAAATTATTTACAGAACCATTAGACCTTCTTTTCAACAATATGAATATGAAACTCCCAAAATAGATAATCAGTGTCCAGGTAAAAAATAGGAGTCAAAATGTAAAAACAGAAATGACTGAAAAGAAGCTAGCTTACCAAGAAGAGCACTAACAAGACCTCCGCCACTTATCTCTAGAGACCAGGATTCCTCGCCTCTCCTTACTGCCGAGACAGGTAATCTATTTGCCACAACCAAGAGTCGTTGTCTGGTGGGCCTTCCATCAGGTCGCTCCCATCCTTCATTATATGCTAGTGCAGCTCCTTCCAGGTACTGTTCGACATATGAAACTCCTCCATTATCAGCATCTCCTTGGCGAAAATCATGGTCAGAGAGCTCATTGCCCCTGTTGTTATCAGTAGATTCGTTTGGAATATGAGAAACTTTGCTATTTTTCCTTAGCTCTCTTTCTCTCAATAGCCTCTCCAATCGAGTGCTAGCAACCGCTTGGTTTCCGTTATACTTGTTCCCCGGCATCTGTCTAGAACAAGACCTCCTATGATGAATTTAATGGAGTTATGATGTACCTGGAAACAACCATCTTTCATCTTGATTGAACAAATTGAAAGGTAATAAAAGATGAAACTCCCCCGTGAATGATATAAGAATTTATACAATTCCACAATAGCCTCAAGTATGAACAGTGAAAATGCAATTGCACAGCCAAGGCTAACATATATAAATTGGACATCAGCATCCTTGTTGAATAAACCACTATAACAACTACGCCCCTTCACTAACCATGTTAGTCCATTTAGACTCAGTATAAATCCAATATTCAAAAATGTTTGAAAATCAGTACTAGAGAAAAAAGGGATTTATATTAACAAAGAGATAACGTGTGGAGAATGGGATCCACAGAATTCTCGGAGTGAAATGGGGTCTACCACCTAAGAGTCTTGGCTTTTTGCTTCCAAAATTTTTAATTAAGCACGTTGTACAAATTCATTCGGTATCCCAAGGAACAATTATCAGATTCAAAGCAGACACAGGCACAAACACATTGCATGCAGAAAATCAAAACCTCAATAAAAATGAGATATCGGGCAGTTATAAAAGCCGGAAACATCTGTGACAGGTAAACAATCCTAGCTAATTAACCCACTTGAGAAGCCACCGGAAATCAAATCCATACTGGGTGAAATTACCTGAAAAGCGATGAGAAATCAAAGAGAAGGCTGTGGCGTAATTTGATCTCAACATCAATATACAAAAAAGGTTGATCAGAACAATTTTATGAGTGACGATTAAGAGCAAACATTTGGTGGGTGAATTCGCGAGAACAAATTGGTACTCTCTTAACTTGGAGGCGAAAGAGGAATATATAAAGATTCCGGATGGCAGAGAATTATCATAGCGAAAGGGAAGGTGGAAGAGCAGAGGAATCCTCGTGTAAGCTTTAAAAGGAGCATAAAGCCTTACAGCCATGCAGCTGAGTGCTGACACAGATTTTTGGTGAGATTCGTATTTTTTATAAATTAGCCTGAAAGGTCAGTCAATGCACTCCTGCTAGTCCCGAATTAATATGAGATTATTGACACCTCTAATGCTAACTCTTGGTGATTAACAAAGTATTATACATTTGATTATTATTAATTTTAATTTTGATGAACTATATAATCGTCAATACCTTTAATTTGATTTAATAAACATAAATAAAGTAGATAATCAGCAGTGCGAAATGATTTTTTAACCCTTGCCAAGAACTTTATCCTTTCTGTTTTTTTCACAGACAAAAGGATTTCAAATAAACATGGATATCATCTGATTTGGGATCGTAATTTCAAATTTTTAAAAAATATAATTTTGAACATGTTTTTAATTTTTTTTACAATATAAAACTAGACCTATATATATTGTACATAAAAGATCCATTAATTTAAATTTTATTTAAAAAAAAGTTTATGCTCGGCACGAAGAAATTGTCATATGTAAAAAAATTATATTAAAAAATAATTAATTAATATTATTATTGACCAATGAATCTTTATAAAAAAATATAAGTTGTATGATTTAACAATGTGACGTCTTGCAATATTATGATACCATCTTGTTTGTGAATATAATATGCTCATTAAGTAAGAATTGAATATTTTCTAATAGTGTGAGATTTTTATATTTATTAAAAAATATAATTTATAAAATCTAAATTATATATCTAAATAAAATTCAAGTTCATATTTGCATATCCAATTATAACTTAAAAAGATATTAATTCCTTTGTTTTAAATATCTCAAAAGGAATCTCGAATATGATTTTCTTCTCTAAGGCATTTAGGGACCCATGCTATGTTGCGTTGTCTCACCAACCTATATAAGGTGGGTCCAGCAAAGTATGAGGCTTTTAAAAATTCTAAACATAGTCATAATTGTTAGTAAAAGTTCTAATGACATAAGACAAGAGTCAATAAGTAACACTCTACAATAATCAACACATCTGATAGGAGTGAGTGATACAGAAACTAAATTCATTAACCTGGTATAATAAATCAAGCCCATACAATAAAAGGTACTTTAATATATTTAATTAAAATTAGTATAAAATTTAATTTTTTTAAATTAGACAAATAAATTAAAATAGCATGAAGTTTGTGAGGTGTATATATAACAGCAGAACCAATGTGGATTCACGAGGTTGGCGTTCACATCAATCTTCCTAACTAACCGAATCTTTTCCACAAAACCAACAATGAAAGCAAAAAACAAAAAAAATCCACAAGCTTTTCTTATTTCTCTCTTTTGCAAATCCACAAGCTTTTCTTATTTCTCTCTTTTGCAACGTTGTAGTGGAAGATAAAGTGGATGGTGGAATAGTGGATTGAACACAAGAAAAAGAGATGTGACATTTACAGACTATTTCAATAACGGACCTATAATATTAGGCATAAATTTATATGAACTCAATAATTTTCAAAATATTATTTTGAATTTCCATATGTTTCAAATGCTTTGAAAAATATTTTCAAATAAGCTTCACGAGGAAAATGACTTAATGAAGCAAGGAAAAAATAAGTTCTATAAGTATCATTTCAAATATATTATCTCAACCTTCATCCCTTGACTGTTGACCCCCTCCCCACCTTACCTCCCTCGGGGTTGCAGCTCAACCTCATGATATTTTGTTAGATTACATATAAATATTTTTAGAAAAAATAAGTAAGAAATTTACTTATCTTCCCCAAAAAAATATGTTGTAGGAAAACATTTATGGAATACATTTTCCTTCCTACCAATGACATCCATAAGCTATAAGCTGTATATCCCTCTGTCCAAATTTATATATGGCATCTTTTGAATTTTAAAATTCAAATAAATCTATTTTTGACCGTAATATTTTTTATATAATAAAAAATCAAAGAACTTGAGTGAATTTAACGTTTTTTGAATTCTACAATCCACATAAGCAAGTAAGCCTAAAAATATCTACAGTAGTTTTTTATTAAATGTTTAGTTTACCAATTTCCTGCTTTTGAAATTTGGCAAGTTCAAGTTGAGTGGGGAAGCACAACAGTACAGCTACTGCATTCAGGATGGAGTGGCGGACTGCAGTGCACCTTTTTCACGTCACCTTCTAGACAGATACACTCCTCAAAATTCAAAATCCATCAAATACTCCTACTGTCCTACATCTAACAAAGCAAATCCTTTCCATTTCATGTACAAATATATCTATAAACTCTTCTATATATAGTAAACGATTCATATCCTCTTTCCATAAGCTTACAAAAAAAGCTTATATCCAACCAGAATTTCAGCGATTTTCTGACTAATTGCATGCATAGAGATGCATAAACACCACACAGATTCCAGAAGTTGATGATAACGCAGATTAAAAAAAACATACCTGAAACTAAAGCGGAGAGATCGATGATTGTTTAGATTCTCAAATTCACCGCCGAGAAGGTGTTTTCTGCAACGATTTCACGATTGTAAACTCAAATCCAGATTATTCAATCATGAAAAAAGCTCATGCATCAACATATATGCACAAAAATAAATCGCACGAATTCCAGAAGAAGAAAAAGTACAGAGAGAAAATTAAAATACCTGAAATTGAAGAAGAGCGATGAATGATTAGATTGTGAGATTTAAAATGTGGCTTGAATTGAAAGAGAAGATGAATGATAAGAGCGTATATGTAGAGTATAGACTGGCGGATGTTATAGAGGGGAGAAAGAGGACGGCAACTTTCAGGCTAAGAAAGAGAAGGCTCGCGAATAAAGAAGAGGCAAACAAAAAAAAAAAAGCAAAAGGCAGCTTTTTATGGGTTTTTATTTTTTTTTTCTTTTGGTTCAGTGAAATTTGTACTTGCGCGCGCATATGAGAGGAGTAAATTATACTAGTAACCTACTCTTCAGATTCTCAGAATCGCCAAAAGGCGTTTTTGCTGGGTGAGATGAGGATATCTCTCCTCCCCTTTATAAATTTTGCGGAAACTCTTCGTAAAATGGTTTAAAGCAGTGGCTGAACTAGAATTTGTATCGAGGGAATTTAAAATTTTAAAAAATACACATACAAATTAATTAAAATGATTCAACATTTAGTATATATACGTAACAATGGGCTAGCTTCCCCATGGTTTAAGAGATGGATAGTTTTGTTAATATATGACTTGAGTATATTCAAGCCTAATTTCTTGGGTTAGAGTCAAAAATCTATTTCTTTAAATCTCCCGATATTGATTTTCTGTATTGAATTTGTGTCTCTTATTTAGGAGTGTTCACAGTTTGAATAAAAATCAAGTCAAATCGAAAAGTTGAACCAAATCAGTCAAGTAAACTGATCTTATTTGGGTTTAGTTTGATTTGATTTTAGTTTTTTAGAAATCGATAGTATTTGGTATGGATTTGGGTTCGAATTTGTTTGAAAAAATCGAAGAAATAATCAAATTGAATCGACAAATTATATTCATATATTATAATTATACATACATAATAAATTATTTATAAAAACAAATTTCAAAGATCTTATATACGTTTGTGTCAAATTTTATTTTTTAATCTACTTATGAAAGTGTAAGTGTTCAAGATGAGAACATTTATCTTATTGATTTTATATATATGAATGTCTATGACAATTCTTGGTGGGACTAAAAATGTCACTATCTCTTCATGCTGAGTCAAGATGATGAATTTTAAAACTTTATTTATAGTAAATTTTGCGATTAAAAGTTCTATGATATCAGTCGTTCTAATTATTATTCGTTTGGAATGGATTATTGTCACTTTTTCCTGTTTTGAATATATTCTTAACTTTTTTTTTTTGTGTGTGCATGATTAATAACCGAATAACCAAACCAAATCAAAATTGATAATAACCAAACCGATATATATATATATATATATATATATATATATATTATAATTAATTTGGTTTGATTTTGAAAATTTAAAAACCAATTAAGTTGGTTTGGTCTTCACAAATAATCGACCCATACCGACATGTGAACATCCCTATTGTTATTATGATCTTAAATCATCATTAGAAGCATATTCAAAATTTTGAAAAAATGGGTGTATTATTATAAAAATATAGATTTAAGATATAAATTTGATCGATTTGATTTTAGATTCTTATCATTAAATTAAATATGTTTAACGTTCTAACATCAATTAAAGAGATGACACACTCAATAATCATCACATTATATGATACTTGAAGTATGAATTCATATATTTATATATACATATATTTTAAAAACTATGATGCTAACATATATTTTTTTAAAATTCTTTTTACGTGAATTCAATGACCCACCTAAATATTGCTTTTCAGTCCTCATGAATTAGGGAGTCAGACCTAAGATCCATTTTTCGTATACCATAAACGCAAGAAGGTGGCTGAGTCAGCTTTTTCCATTTACTCTTTCAAGGGTTTTGATTGGGTTTGGCTTCACAGTGCCATGTGTGGCTCGTTTTGCCAATTGATTTTCCGAGAACAAATTTTATAAATGACAAATATATAAATTTTTATAATTATAGTTTGAATAATTATATTTGATATAGTTATATTAGTATTTATATATATTTGTATAATATATTATATAATATACTATATAATTCATAGTTTTTGTATACATTTGTATATTTTGGTATACAATTCAAGCATAAATTTTTTATACAAATCACAGTGTTTGTATATTTAGGTACACAATTTTATTCGTACATAACTTTTGTATAATCGCATGTTTGTATAAATCGCGAGAATTATACAAAATTCAAACTGTAATTATAGCTAGACGTTTGTTGCGAGGTATAATTAATTCAAACTATAGCTATGTTAACTAATTAACTAGTATTTTTTTTAATAATAAGTATTATTATTTGAAAATGTTTTTAAAAGAGAAAGTATTGCCTATTTTAACTCCTATAGTGAATTTATTAGTGTGAATTCGAATGGATTGAGTCGATTTTAGATAGTGAATGACTAAATAAAATAATTTGGACTATAATTTTGTTATTGGTACACTTCTAGTGAATCTACGGTCTAATGAGAGTTTTTAGTTTCTTTAGAAATTATATATAAACGAAAAGATAAAGATCGAAGAATTTTAATAATTCAGTTGGTTGACTATCTAAATTTTCACTTTATTGATCATGATAGTTCGACTTCAATCACTCACTTATTTTCCCTTTTACTATTGATTTCCTTTTTTTTTTAAATAGAGTTTTTAATTTGTATTATAAAGATAAACTATTGAGTTGTTAAATGAATCCATCTTTTATAGATTAATGATTCATATGAACAATAGTTTTTACTCGATTGTTATCGTATACTTTTTCTATCTTATTTTAGTTGTCATAGCTTTCATTTTTAAAGTCAAATTGTATAAACTTTGACTAACATTATGAGATATATTTTTTCATCATATGAATACGAAAATAGTTGAATCAATAATATTTTTTGTATAGTTATTGAATATCTACAATTTTATTTTAAAATATCATATTAATTCAATCTAATTTATTTTCTAAAAACGCAACATAAAAATTAAAAAGAAACAAAGAAAATATTAATTTAAGATTATTATAAAAATTCATTAACTTCAAATTAAATTTATGAAAGAAGACACAACGGTTGGAGACTTAGACATATGGTTATTTGTATAGTCCATTTTAATTTGTTTGTATATAATTGAGGTACAACTATGGTAACATAATGAATAGAAGGTACGAATATTGAAGATGATATGATCACTCTTTTTGCATGGTGGACAAGATATGTTCATCTTTATTGGGTAAGATTATTAGGCATTTACATGATAGGGACCTTGAAATTTGTGAGTTGTGACCCTATGAAGGAATTTGTTCTTTTGGTCAAATTTGAAAAAGAAATGACACATACTACTTAAGTTAAATACATTAATCATTATTTAAATTTATGAGTAAATTTTATTTAAATGCTTAAATTATAATTTACTCAATTTTATTTCCATTATACATTTTTTACTTAATGTATTTCATAATTAGGTTAGCCATTTAAAATATATCATCTCATTTTATTATACGTGTTAATCTCAACAAGACGTAAATGTAAGCTATGGCGGCCCCAGGGGCAGAGCTACCTACTGGTCAGAGGGTTCATTCGAACCCCCTTTCAGTAAAAAATATAATTATACTAGAGTATTTGTACACGGTGAAATAATTTTTTATGTAGATATAATATATGTCGAACCTTCTTCAATAAATTCACGTATCTACTTCTTCAAATTTTGAACCCCTAAATCAAAATTATGCCTTTGCACTAGCGACAGCTTAAACCACTTTGGACCTACTTTGGTTCATTTTTGTTACATGTCTGTCCTATTTAATTATCTGTGTATTTACGTAATCTTGATTTTTTAAAAAGTAAAAAACATGTATCAAAAATAATAACAGGGGTCCGGGGAGGGTAAAATGTACGCAGACCTAACCACTATTTCGTAGAGATAGAGAGTCTTTCTTTCATCTCAAAAATATCATCCGTAAAAAAACATGTACGTTAATTATTTCAATTTGACTAACAGAGAATTAAATAATAAAAGCAAAAAAATAAATGTGATGTCTTAAGCTAAAGAGTATCTCTTAAGTTAGGAAAATATATTTATATTACTCAGCTTTGTCATTAGCAAATTGGTTTGCATTTATCCTTATCATAAACATATCTTGAATAGGTGTCCAAATTTATCCCTCAACTTTTGACTATTAATTCATTTAAATTCAATTTCATGTTGGAGCTTTTAAATACATCATTCATTTTAGCCATAGGAACTTGTCAAATGTTTGTTTGTTTGTTTGTTTTTTTGAAGTGTCACTTTTCCTAACTTTGTTAGATTTATTATTGACTCCACCACTCACATATATATGGACCTCCAAATCTTTTGTACAATAGTATTAAGTGAAAGTGGAAATCTAGAGTACAAAAAAAGATATATATAGTACTAATAGTAGACTACTAAAATTTAAAGAATATAGTACTAGTAGTAGACTACACTTTAATAGTATAGACAAGAATTGTCTAAATTTTAAGTATTAAATTTGATGAGGAATCTCAAAGCATAATGCTAGTTGGTGATGACAAAAAGGGGGAGAAAAAAGACATGCTTTTTGGCTTTTGCAAAGAGAACAAATCCATCTTTATAAAATTAGCATGATATATATACTTGGCATCAACTTAGAAAAAGTGAATGATAAAAAAGGTGTTAAATCACGTGACAACCAAACACGTACTAACATTCTTGTAGTAATATAATGGAGAGACATAAAACTAATTCATCATTAATTAGTTAGCTTAAGGTTAAACTAATCATTTTAACTTGATTTATTAATATTTTATTATCAACTAAAAATAGTTTATTAGTTGACTTAATAATGTCCATCAACGTTTTCATGTCCTTTTATTCTTTTTGGTGGTCCTAGACTAGTAGGGATCTTTTCTTGATGTCCACACATGCATGTATCATGTTGGATAATAATTCAGTTCAAATTTTTATCAAGAAACTTAAAACATAGAGAAGTATACAAAGATGTTAAACATCTTATTATATAGTTACGTATGTATGTACACAAAAAAATTATTTTGATATTAAATATACAATATAATTTTTTGTCATTTATATAGCTCCCCCCTTTATGGATAAGTCATATTTATAAGGATATTTAAAATATAAAAAATTACCTACACAAAAAGTCAATTAGGAATTTAACATCTAATATACATGAGTACGTAAAAATACATATATTTTTGATCTTATATATATATATATATATATATATATATATATATATATATATATTTATGTATGTATGTATGTATGTATGTATGTATATTGCAAATTTCTGACAAAAGGATTTATATGAACCCCTTTCATTCCCTAACTTCACCCGCATAAATGCGATCGAGTGAATAAATAACGATGTTCGTGAATAAGTTGAGAAGAGGTGTGAAGAACTATCTACAAGTCTCGAGTTCAAATCTTAATGAAGACAAAAACACTAGTAATTAGTGATGAAGGATAAATTTTTTAACGCCAATTATGTGGGCATGGGAGATATTATTAAGTAACTTTTGTAAAACTAATTAAAACTTGCATAAGCTAATCCTAGTCACATATTATTTATAATATCAAATAAATAAATAATGTATTTAAGCAGGCTCCAACACAACTACTAAATTTGAATCTTCACTTTTAGGATAAGAATTACTTGCTCCGTTCAAAAAAAAAGACCTGTTTTTTTATTTCATCTGTTTAAAAAAGAATGATTTATTTTTTTCTTTGAACAACACTTAATTTCAATTTTTTCGTAACATGTTTCAGATCATGAGATCAAAGGACATCTTAATACTTCTGACATAACTTCAATTTAAAAAAATAATTTTTTTTTAAAATTTCATGTCAAGTCGATTTATATTTTTTTTTAAACGGAGAAAGTACTAAAGAAGAAGACATGAATCTAAGAGTATTAGAGACATACATAATGTGCCAAACAATAAGGCAATGATTAATTTGGGGACAATATAGAGAAGTTTGGTCCATTGCCATGCAGTAATATGATTACACGACAAATTGGTTCCCCCTAATTGTACCTTTGTTGTTATGATTCTCTATACAAAAGCATGCAACTTTCATTATTTTCCTGTCTTCATGCAACTTACATCTATAAATACACTATTTATATTACTATTACTATATTTTTTCATAGTCTTTGCCTACTTGTTGGAAAAAAAAAACGCCTTATCCTTATAAATTACCCACCAAACTTTGACTATTTTGTCAAAGATGGCTAGGCTAGCTTTAACAAACCTCAACTATAGCCTCTTTTTTTTTTGGTAGATATACAGATAGCATCGAGTGTCAATTTGACTAATTTTTTTAAGTTAAAATAATTTGATATTTTAAATTTAAATATTTAAAAAATACTTGTAATTAAATTGCAATCTTTTTTCATTTATATGTATTAATATGATGAAAAGGTGTACATTAAATATTGGTCAAAGTTTTTACGACTTTGACTGAAAAAGCAAAATATTCAATAACGAAGAATGTATAGAGTATTTGTTTTGGAATGTTGAAATTTGACTTCATTTGTAAGTTGGAATTCACGAGTTTTGTTGTGAAACACATTGTTTCTCTTACTCCATGCCTTGGTACTTGGTGTAGAAAATAGTCAAGTTTTCATGTTTAATTCCTTTCAAACATAAATAGTTATATGTAAAAAAATTTCAGTTTCGAATTTCATAAGTAAAACTGGATGATATTAATTGAAGTTCTAAAAAGGAAAAAAAAAAAAAAAGGCAGTCAAATGGACAAACAAGTATTCGTATAAATATATATTCGTTTCACACAACAAATGTAAGTGGATGAGGTGAAGTCCCTCTCAAAAATCTAAGGGGAAGCAAGAAACACGGATAAAGGAGGAAATGGGAATAGATTTTTTGTGTTTGTGGAGATAGAATAATCGGTGAATAAACCATTAAAAAAATGTGGCGCAGTGGATAAGACAAGAAGCAATGATTGTTATTACTTTCTTAATTTAGATTTCAAGTTTGAGTCAGAAGTATGATTTTTTTTTTGGTATAAAATATTTCTCCTTGAATAGACCTTAAACAGTACGAATTCAGATTATTCGAACTCTAACACGAATATCGAACACGAAATAAAAAAATAGAAAAAACAACATTACTTTGTGAATGGACTAGCTAGGTATGTGTGCTTGGCTTTTTCAAGCACAAACAGAATACTTACCGCCTTTCGGCTACTTGCATTTTACGTGCCTCACAAAATGCACAATGAAATGATTGTTTCCTTACCAAAATATATTCGTAATCTTTTTGATTGTTACCTCAGGCTCATGCCAAGACAATTCACACGATTTGCTCTTGATTTTCCTAGATTTACTGAATTAGAGTCTGACAAAATGTCTCACATTCGATTGAAGGAAAGAAATTAGTGATTTCTTTGTAGTTATTTCATTACATATTGATATTAATGCCAGACTCATTCCAATTATTATGTACTAACACCATGTATTAATTGTTCACTCATCAGATGTTCAGA
>DF362190.1:0-15635 GCA_000787875.1 Solanum virginianum
CGACTAGGATACCTACACTATTTCTATCCCTAGAACCACCCGAGTACCACATCTTAAACCCATCCACGTCCCACGCTTTGGTGCCTACCCATCTAGTCTCCTTGACACATGTTATATTAATATGCCTCCTCTTAAAATATTTTACTAATTCTATGGACTTCCCTGACAGTGACACTATATTTCACGATGCTATTCTTAACTTACATAAGCCCGTGACCCTTTTGCCACCCCAACCCCTAACCTCCGACCCCGACTGACGACATGACCCTAGTCCACCATTATCTCCTAGTACCACGAAACTACAAAATTGATAATCCCTACAATCAAGTATTAACTCTCTAAGCTACAAAAGCCACAATCTAGCAGCATACAAGTAAAACAACAAGCAAAGCAACAAGAAAGACTACCAATAGAGAACCTGCTTGGAACCAGGGAAATAAGGAGACAAGAAACAAAGAGTAGTATCCAAACCGGAAGTAATACTAAAAAAGGAGAAGATAGAGAATCTGACCGAAAATAGGAGTTTAAACAAGAAAGAAAAGGGGAAAATGGAGGATATCACCTAACTATTCTGGCCAAAAAATGAATCTGAATCTTTGTCTGTCGTCGTCGGAGCAAGACGTTAGTGAAATCGCTGTCCGGAGTTTAGGCCCCGTCAAAATCAAAACCAGAGCCGGAATCTAGAATTTGGAATTCACCAGAAAACCACGCCGAAAATCTACTATGTGTTTCCAAGAAGAAGAAGAAGAAGAAGATTCTGACTGGATTCTTGACTGGTGTCGGAAACTACGTCGCTGGAGAAAGAGATCGCCAGGTAATCGGTGAAAGAGATGGCCAGATCTGAGGGAGATTGTGTCACCAAAAATTTTGCCGTAGACCCTGTCAGATCGGAGAAGTTGCCAGAAATTTGAAATATGGTGTACTGAACCCTGCTGGAGAAGTTGCCGAAATCTCCTTCGAAATAACAATAGGTCAGTGAGATTCCTGTGTGTACTGTGTTCGACTCGCCTCCAAACCAAATCTTCAAATTACAGTAGTAATTGGAGAAGACGAAGGGAGAAGACGAACCCAAAAAAAATCCTTTGTTTAAAGAGTTAAAAGAGTCGTATTTCTACAACTCATCAACATCCTCAACTTAGAATGATTGCGTATCCTCAAGTAACAACGACTTAACCAAACAACGTATAACACCAGTGCTCACTCAGAATATGGATTTACCGCACAATTTTCAATATATATGTCCCACTAACAAGTTTAAAAGTGTGCTCACACCCCAAATGGACCCACAAAGATTAAGGCAAACATCATGCATGCATGGTCAATCCACATATGATCAGGACTAAAGAGACCCCAGTTAAATTAGCAACCAATTAATGCAAAAGATAGTGCCCTCACCACAAAGAAGTCTTATACTCAATGTAAGCATGTAAAACAGAGACTGGAATGTAGTCACTCACTCTCAGAAATGACTTCCAGTAGACAGACACATATCAATCATGAACTTTCCCTTATTTTCACCACCTTAGCTCTTAAATGGCCTTTTTAGGATCACATTAGGACTTTTTCGGCATGTAATGTAGGCTTGGGTTTGGGTGAGGTATATTTAGGATTAAAGTGCCTAAATGTCCTCTCACAGACACTTACTTCAACTCAGCCATTTGCTTTTTGGTCACCAACTTTTCTTGCCCCTATTTTTCCCACTTTCTATAGTACAGGAAGTGATTTTCGTGCTCATTTACTCATTTTTATTCTTTTTTTTTGCTCATTGCTTTGCTCAGGGTCACAACCCATTTCTTTTTCTCCTTTTATCACTTTATTCTTTTCCACACTCATTTTTCTGCTCTCCCTACACTAGCCACCCTCAACTTAGCCTTTGGCTTGGGTCAAGGTTCGCAATATCTTTCTAAAGGACCAAGGCCAACATAAGCCACCCTCAACTTAGGCTTTTGCTCTAGGTGAAGGTTCACAATGTCTTTGGAGAGACCAGGGCCAAAACAGAGATCAACAGATAGATTGGGGAGGTGACTTTGGGTGATTACAAAGAAAAGGTCCATTTAGGCTCAACTTTTGGTTCAAAGGGACAATTTAATTTGGTTGGTCAATTTTTCTTCGCTAAGTGACTATTCAACAATGGCCTAAGATCCCATCCTAATCCAGTCGTTCAATTATTTCAGTGGGACTAACCAGGCAAGTTCTATCTCACAAGTGCATCGATGAAATTATGCAATTAGCTCACACACATATGACACATCTTCTACACTAGTTAGTAATAAATCATATAGGCCTACTTCATTCATTAAAATACCAACCATACACATATAATACTTACCAAAATCATGCAAGTTAGTCAAGATGAGATGCAAACACATATATACTTAGCATTGTCAACGTGGAACATCACAAAGATCAACATAAGGGCTACCCTAGACTTCTGTGAACACTTATATTTACACAAATAATATGACCTAAACATGTCAGTTCTACTAGATAATACACTTGAGAGAAAAGAAACATGGTAAGAAAAATTCTCAAGTGGTAGGATGCCCCACCCTTTTCAAAAAGATAGTATAGTTCCCTTACTACACTATAACACAAGTTAATGAACAGATAGGGGATATATCATACCTAGGGCGCCCTAGGCGTCAGTAGTATTAGTAGGACCAGACCCTCCTGGGGTATGATCATCAACATATGTAGCACCTGGTCCAAAAGTGCTACTGGAGGCTCCTGCCCATTCTGCCTCTGTGGCCGGCCACTCTTGTTCTGCCCGTTCAGCTGCTACTTGGAGCTGGGCCTTGGTGGGCTTGCGCATCTGCCGGTCTTCTTCCTTTTGCGAGTCACGGGGATGACTCTTTTGGTGACCACATTGCTTACCCTTGTCCTTCCTATTGAGCTCTCAGTGGGTGGTGCGGGTGCCACAGATGGGGCTAGTGGAACACCCCATATCTCATCTAGAACCAGCGCTGTTGGGACATTAAATAGGTGCATCCATGACTGTGGAGGCAGGGTCGGTGTAGAGGTCTGGTACTGTGCAGTCAGCTTAGCAATCTGAGCCTTCATACCATTCACTGTCTGTATAAAATCCTTCAATATATCCCCAGTTATACTCCCAAACATGCTATGGAAGTATCCCTCCAACGTGCTGACTTGGCTCTACAGGGTGGTGATTCGGCTCAGAAGGGCTTCATTACATTGGTCTACCACCTGCTGCGAATGAGACTGGACCACCTATGGAATCCTCTCTATAATTTGGTCAACAATTGCCCGTGTCTGTTGCTGGTCTACCACCAATCTGGCCAAAAACTCCTAAGGCACATGTGCATACCTTTGCTGAACTGGAGGAACTGCACCACTACTCTCGGGCTGCTCAGAAGTGCGCCTAATGGTGGGACGGTGGTGTAGTCCTCAAATGGCAAGGGTTGCTGTGGAGGTGCGGATAGAAAGTTTGACGACCCCCCGAGTGGACGTGTTTTGCTCCTCATGAGCAGGTTTTGGACATTCTTAATCAGGGCAATGTTGGCTACACCCGTGGGACCTATCTTCTTGTACAAAAAATGAGTAGTGGGAACGCCGGCCTATTTACAAAGTGGCTGAACCAGGCACGGGAAGGGCATGCCAACTCTCTCAGATAAATCTCAGTCCCGCATCTCGAAAACAATAATTTGGCCCACATTTACTCCATATCTGGACATCAGCCATGCTATCAGAGAAGCATACAAAGGCTGGAGTAGGTTATCTTTTCCTGTGGGCCACAACCTAGCCCGTACCATCGACCACCAAAATTTTGCAACAAATATCAACGATGCTTTAGTGATAGGACACTTGGGGTCTGTAACCCAAGGCGCCTCTGCCTCATGGATGGCTATTCACTCTGCGATCCATCCTAACAGTGCAACCCTAGATGACGAATCAGACATCCGCACTGCATCCATAATCTGCATGTGTCTATCCATGAACTGGGAATCTGGAGAAGCTTGGTAATCTAGCCCAAATAGAAATCAATTGATGGTGGTTTCTGATATATTCAATCGTGTACATGCACCGTTACATGTGACCTTAGGGACCTAGTAAGGGCGATCTGTCTCTTCACCTTTCTTAATTAGGTACCCTCCACCGAGTTCAGTAGACTAGCAACATAGTTGGAATAGAACTCTTCAATAATGGCGGGCCCATAATACACTGATGGTTGCACTATCCAACTGAACTTATATGAGTTAAAAGTATCTTTGATTTTCGAAACACTGTCAAGTTGATCAGTGATTACCCGAACCTCTGGAAAGACCGACCACTATTTGAACACCCCAGAACCTTTTGTAAGTCCGTTGGTGTAGATATCCTAAGCACCTAGGATTGTCCACCGACCCCTCGGAACGACAATAAGTTCCCTAGCAGTTTTTGGGGTCTATCATTCGGGAGACTGCAAAATGAATGGCCATGTCATCATTGTCCCAGAGTTTGACCTCATTTAGCTGCTCTTTAGTATCGTGTTCCTCAGCCCCCGGAGTTCACCCCTGCTCATTCGGGTCCAAAGTGTTCTCTTGTTCCAGGGCAGCTGCCTCTTCCTCATTTCTTATGGAGGGAACTCTCTCGTCAGACTGGGGAGCTCTGCGACGGCCTGTTGCACAGGCCCGCATAGTATGAGGAGAGTGGGGGGAGACATTGCCTGTGTAGCAAACTTCGGACCTACTGGAGGAGTCATCACCTGAGTCACTCCTAGCCTGATTACTAGATTATACAGTTGGGGAGTCATGGAGGCGTGACACAGGCTCGTCCTTATCACTGCATCTGACTAAGCTGCATTACAGACCCATAATATCTGCAAGTGCCACAAAGGAATACACGTTAGAAATTATTAGACATGCAGGTTGACGCACTAACGGGTACTCAGACTTCCCCTGTGCCATAAAAGTGACAATAACCCTTAAGAATGGCGTCACCCGGTCTATCATAGGGCCATTGCACTTAAGAACATATACAAACTAAAATAAATAATTAGCCTAAGTAATTATAAAGAAAAATGTATGGTACAGTGTTAAAAGGACCCTTCACGGCCCGTGTAGCGAGCCACCGTCCGTGAAAGGGGCTGTTGGGAGGGACTTGGGCTATGGTGCTGACTGACGACATGTCACAAGTTATTACACGGTCCGTGAAATGTGACATGGGCTGTGTAGATGGCCGTTTGAACCTCCTTGCTCGACTTTCGGCTTATCATGCGCACAAACACACTTTCATGTACTTTCACCTCCCTTAATCATGATTTTATCAACACAATAGCATATATAAATCAATTTCCCCAAAAATCATGTTAAAAATCACCTATAATCATCACTTTCATAGTTAGGATCTTAAGAACTCAACAATGGTGGTTTTCACCTCATTAATATGAATTATGAAGCATTAGAACACCAAAGAAATAATCTTTGACCAAGATCTACACATGCAAGTGTTAGAACCTTCATTAAAAGATGGAGAACTTAAAATCTTACTTTGATAAGCAAACTGAAGAAGAAGAGTTGCTTGAAAAACTTGATACCCATACTTAGTTTAAGCTATGAATCGTGTAATTAACTCAGGAATCATCACAATTAAGATGGTAATTTGTTGGGGTTTTAAGAGAGAAGGTGAGAAAAGGGGAAGAGGAGCCGTGAGAGTTAGAGTGAGAAAGGGAAAGTGAAAAGTGAATTATTGGGACCAAGTGGGGTTATTCAAAACCTTGGTCAAACTGTTGACTAGTCAATACTGACTGGACAGGCAGCTACACAGCCCATGACATATGTCACAGTCCGTTTGGATCGTTCATTGGTCCATCCTTGGCGAATTTAAGAACTTACCTAGTCAAGCGGTCATTGGTGCACCTAAACGGCCTGTTGGACAAATCAAAACATGTTGCACGATTGTGTGGACCGGATATGTCACCCCACTTAGCCAAAAAAATGTTGCGCTATCCGGACTACTAGCCACATGGGCCATGTCAATGTCAACTGGTCTTGTAGTGGCCTGTGTGGCCTCACTTCAGCTCTATCACTCCATGCACTTACCCAAGTCCCAAACACAACACCGGAAGGGCACTTACACAAGCCATCCCACGTCATACGGATCGTGTAGATGCACGTGGCCTTCTACTTAGCCAAATTTTGGCTGCTCTGACATCCAGCCATGCCGTCCACCTCACGTAGGCTTCCAACTTCTAAAATGGCACTTGTACTCACCTAGAAACACAAAGCAAAAATAAGAAATATCATGACATATATATTAAAGATTTTTTAAAACCATTACAACGCATGGATTGCCTCCCATGGCGAACTTGATTTAATGTCGCGGCACGATGCATTGTCTTGAATACTCAGACTTCGTCAAGAAGCAAGACCTCAATCACTGAGGTTTCTTCTACTACACACAAATACTACTTAACTCTCTGCCTATTTACCTTGAACCGATCCCCATTTTCTGCTTCTAGCTCAATTGCACCATGGGGAAATATCTGGCTAACCGTGAACAGGCTAGACCACCTTGACTTGAGTTTTCCTGGGAAGAGCCTTAACCTAGAGTTGTATAAAAGTACCTTGTCACCAACACTAAAATTTTGTTGAGCAATATGCTTATCATGTTGGATCTTCATCCTCTCTTTTTACAATGCTGCACTCTCAAATGCTTAGAGGCAAAACTCATCCAACTCATTAAGCTGGACAAGTTTTAGATCAACAGCCTCCTCCCAATTCATGTTGAGCTTTTTCAAAGCCCGGAGTGCCTTGTGCTCAAACTCCACGGGTAGATGACAGGCTTTACCAAACACCAACTGATATGGGGACATACCAATGGGTGTCTTGTAAGCCGTTTGATAAGCCCAAAGAGCATCATCTATTTTCCTCGCCCAATCCGTCCGGGTAGTATTCACAGACTTGGTCAGGATTTCCTTGATATCTCTGTTTGAAACTTCAACCTGTCCACTAGTCTGTGGGTGATAAGGTGTGGCAACCTTGTGCTGTCGTACTATATATTTTGCGAGTGCTGCACAAAAAACCTTATTAAAAAAGTGAGAACCCTGATCACTGATAATAGTTCTGGGTGTCCCAAATCTGGAAAAGATGTTCTACTTCAGAAATTAGACAACACTCTTGCTCTCATTATTTGACAATGCAACTATCTCCACCGATTTAGAGACATAGTCCACTACTACCAGGATGTACTTCATTCAATACAACTCACAAATGGGCTCATGAATTCAATGCCCTAGATGTAAAAAATGTCTACCTCAAGAATCGGAGTCATGGGAAACTCTTGGCGCTTCGAGATGTTGCCCTGTCGTTGGTATTGGTCACACCCAAGCACCAAGTCGTGGATGTCTTTATAAATGGTAGGCCAGTAGTACCCATATTGGAGAATCTTGTTCGCCGTTATGTCAATACCTACTCATTAGGAAAGGAATCATCGATGTTCAACCAATCCTTCAGTCTTGACTCATCCTCTAATCTGGACAAGTGGTCTGCTACTTGGTTCTTAGATCCTCTTTTGTCTAGGACCTCGAAGTCAAACTCCTACAGCAGGAGAACCCATCTGATCAACCACAACTTAGCATCTTTCTTTTCCATGATGTATCTCAAAGTCGCATTGTCAATGTACACTATTGATTTGGTTCCTAATAAGTATGCCCATAACTTATCAACTACATATACTACAGCCAACAATTCCTGCTCAGTCACTGTATAATTCTTTTGAGCATCATTGATGGTCTTGCTGACGTAGTAAATAGGGTGGAAAATCTTATTGCGCTTCTGTCCAAGCACAACACCCACAATAATTCCGCTTGCATCAGATTTCACCTCAAATAGGGCAATCCAATCAGGTGCAACCACCACAGGAGCGGAAATCATCTTTTGCTTCAGAGTCTCAAAGGCATGCTTACAGCTATCATCAATGTGGAATGTTGCATCCTTCTCTAATAGTTTGCACAAATAATGTGCGATATTGGAGAAGTCTTTGATAAATCACCGGTAGGAACCTACATACCCAAGGACACTCTGGACCCCCTTTACAGATATGGGAGGCGACAGTTTCTCAATCACCTCGAGCTTTGCCTTATCCATTTCTATGCCCTTCTCAGAAATCTTATGGCTAAGAACTATCCCCTCTTTGACCATGAAGTGGCACTTCTCCCAATTTAGCACCAAGTTAGCCTCTTCACAATGCTATAGTACCCTGCTAAGATTCAACAGACATGTATCGAAGGAATCACCCATTATAGAGAAGTCATCCATAAATACCTCAAGGTTGTCTTCAATCATGTTAGAAAAGATCGACATCATACAGTGGTGAAAGGTGGTTGGGGCATTGAACAGCCTAAAGGACATCTTTCTGAAAGCAAAAGTCCCATATGGGCAAGTGAAAGTAGTCTTCGCCTGATCCTCCGGGGCTATGGATATCTGATTGTAGCCCGAGTACCCATCCAAGAGGCAGTACCACCCTCTACTTGCCAACC
The DNA here is from genome assembly GCA_000787875.1 of Solanum virginianum. Taxonomy (NCBI): domain Eukaryota; kingdom Viridiplantae; phylum Streptophyta; class Magnoliopsida; order Solanales; family Solanaceae; genus Solanum; species Solanum virginianum. The sequence continues at coordinate 8,477 of DF362190.1, forward strand.
TGTCTAACATTTAGTCCATGAAGGGCATGGGGAAATGGCCCTTCAAGGTCCTGTTCAGCTTCCAGTAGTCCATGCACACTTGCCATCATGTCACCGGTCTTAAAGGGACCAACTCATTTTTGTCGTTGGCGATCACTATCATACTCCCTTTCTTCGGGACACACTGCACTAGACTGAACCACTTATTGTCAGAAATGGGTACATCACTCCAGCATCCAGCCACTTGATGATCTCTTTTTTTACCACCTCTTGCATAGGTGGGTTTAGCCTGCACTGATGCTCAATGCTGGGCACACAGTTATCCTCCAATTTTATCTTGTGCGTGCATATCCCTGGAGGAATCCCTATGATATCTACAATGGTCCAACCAATAGCTCGCTTGAACTTTTGGAGGATCCCCAAAAATGCATCCACCTGGTTTTATAAGGATCTGCAACTACAATCACAAGAAGAGTGTTGTCACTACCCAAAAATACATACCTAAGGCGTTGGGATAGCTCCTCGAGCTCCACAGCTGGAGGTTCTTCAATGGAAGGTTTAGCTGGCGGTATGGACCTGTTCTGCAGGTCTAAGTCCAATTTTCTATTGACAAATGGCCTGGTTCCCCTACCTTGTAACGCATTCACGATGTCTGCATACCCGCTAATACCATCATCTGAGAAGTTCATCAATACGTGTCTATTCATTGTTTCCTCAAGTGGGATCTCAGAAAGACAATCATCTTCAACATCTAGGATAGACATCACTACCACCTCTTTAGGTCTCTTCATTACAGCACACACATTGAACTTCACCTCTTCCGTGTTGAGTCTGAAAGTTAGCTCTCCTCGCTTTACATCTACCAATGCCCTGCCAGTAGCCAAAAATGGTCTCCCAAGGATGATGGGAACCTCAATATCCACCTGAAAATCTAGAATAACAAAGTTCGCAGGAAAAATGAATCGGCCCACACGAACCAGCACATTACATAGAATCCCCACAGGCCGCTTTATCGATCTATCATCCATGATTAGCCACATTGTAGTAGGCGTGGGGGCTCCTAAGCCTAGCTGCCTATCAACAGCCAGTGGCATAAAGTTGATGCTGGCACCCAGATTACAAAGAGCTCTTGCTAAATCAAATGCTCCAATAGTACACGGGATAGTGAAATCTCCCGGATCTTCCTTCTTTTCTGCAAGAGATCTTATGGCAATGGCACTACAATGGTGAAGATTGGTTGCTGGTTCAATTATGGCTATCCTCTTCTTAATCAATAAGTCTTTCATGAACTTAGCATAACCCATTATATTCTTAAGTGCCTCCAGTAAAGAGATGTTCACTGAAATCTCTTTTAGCATGGACAAGAACTTTTGAAACTTGCCATCTTCGACCTTCTTCTATAACCTCTATAGGAATGGTAGTGGTGGCTTAGGAATGGCTGGTAAAGGTTGGATCACTACTGGTGTCACCTCAGGCTCTTCAGCAACCTCAGGCTCTGCTGATATCATCTAAGCTTCTTCAGTCAACTCATCGATATGCACCTCCACGGGGTTGGGCATCTTGCCTTTAGCTTCATCCAGACCTGCATTAATCAGTATAATAGGGATAGAAAGTACTTTACCACTCCTCATGGTTACTGCCATGCAATGACCATCATTTTTCGAGTTCTGAGTAGTGTCGCTCGACAGTGACCCAACTTTTCTCTGGTTTATGGCTGCTGACAATTGCCCCATCTGCTGCTCTAATTGCTTGATTGAGGTAGAATACGATTCGATCAACTGTCAAACATTGGACATCTCCCCTTTTATATCTTGCGTCCCTACCTCAGTGGACTCAACTTTGTCAAGCCCCTTTTCTATCATTTATTTTATTTTGAAGGTTCCACTACCCTCATTATGACGCTCACAGTTTCTATAGCCATCTCTGCTCTGCCAGTTTCCTTGATAGTTCTTCTTCACAATGCTATAGTACCCTGCTAAGATTCAACAGACATGTATCGAAGGAATCACCCATTATAGAGAAGTCATCCATAAATACCTCAAGGTTGTCTTCAATCATGTTAGAAAAGATCGACAACCCCCCTGACTGCCTAAGAAGTTCACCTCCTCATCATAATTATACCCTTGATCATCATACCTAGGCATTATGTCTATAATTTTACCCTTTCTACGCCTCCGTCTAAGAATCACTTTGCCAACAAGTCCTATTGGGTCTTCATATGGGCCATGTCTTAATCCCGCTCCTCCTCCTTTCATTGCTGCTCCATAGTCATCTCAAAGATGAGCCCTGACCAGTCTCCATCTCTAGTGTACCATGCCCTGTTGTTCTTGGCTACTTGATTTAAGATCACCACTATATCTGGGAACATCCTAGACATATATGATCCCCAACAAGCAGTATCAATGATCGGCTTTATTAGAAAATAGCATGACCTATAGAAGACTACCTTCAAGTGCTTATCTATGAGGAGATGATCGGGGCACTGCTTAAGCTTCTGCCTAAATCTCTCCTCAATCTGATGTAATACTTCATTCGGCAATTGCTTGTGAGACTCAATGTCGTCTATGATTTTCATCTGTCTTGATGCGGGGAAGAACCTCTCCAAGAATGCCTCCTTTAACTCTCCCCTAGTACGGATGGAATCATGTGGAAGCTCATTCAGCCACTTAGTTGTTGCACCAGAAAGAGACAATAGGAATAAACGCAACCTAATTGCCTGCTGACTGGCCCCAAGAATCTCAGACGATTGGCATCTTGCCAGAAAGTTTAGGACATGCTAATTTGCATCCTCTGTTGCTGCTCCGCTGAGCAACCCTTTCAACCATAGTATCTGCAGCATAGTGATAGTAATAGTGAACTTAAGACCTGCGAACAGAAGGGGAAGTACAATGGCCCCAGTGGACCCAGCACCCTCATCATCATCATTCACTACTTGGGGCGGTTGGGGCACTTGGGGTCTTACTCTAGGCAGTGATACTTGTCTCGGTGGTGCTATTGGTGGTACCTCATTGCCAGCATTGTCATCATCACCTAAACCGTCATTTCCCCCACCTGCAGGGTTCATACCCAACTCTCTCAGTCTAGTTGTTTCACGTTCTTGGGCATTATTTTACTGATTGATTTAGTAAGCTCAGGGTCATAGGGAACAAGTGCTTCACCCTTGCTTCGAGTGTTTGGCATGCAACACAAGATCCCTACCAAGAAACAAAAGCAAGAAACAAAAGTAAAATTAGGGACTAATATTACAAACTGAAAATAGAAACTAATAGACTATTACTTCATCGTATTCCCCGGCAACGGCTCCAAAATTTGATACGCCCAAATTTACACTCCAAATGGAATAGTAAAGCGGTCGTTGATCAAATATAGAACTCAACCAGAGTTGAGGTCGATCCCATAGAGAATGCGTGAGAATATATCTATTAGCACCATTTTGAGATTTAATATCTATTCCCAAAAAAAAAGTGCATAAAGTAAATGGGGGGTTTTGCTTTTTCAAACTAATTTACTAAACTAAAGTAATAAATGAGTGCAAGAATGACTAGATTGCAAACAATCTATATAAGGCTAGGATTGTGTTCCCATGACATCTAATGTGATAGCCAAATCTAGTGGTAAACTCGTTCATGATTATGTATATAAGATCTAACAAGTTATTTAACATCTAATTCACCTCTCGATCCCTCTTAAATGCATATTATTCATCACCTTTCAGTCTCAGAACATATACGTAATAACCCTTATTGTTAAGGAATGGTAGTGGTGGCTTAGGNNNNAATCACCTCTCGATCCCTCTTAAATGCATATTATTCATCACCTTTCAGTCTCAGAACATATACGTAATAACCCTTATTGTTAATCTTAGAATACTCTCATATTTCGGTCTCAAGTACTTAGAGTAGGTTAAAAACATCAAATTTCCATCGTAGAAATCTTTTCCTAATCAAAACATCTCTTTCAGGCATGACTGAATAAAGGCTTATCCTAATGCGTGCGACACGTCCCTCAAAATATAGTATCCGTTGCGGCGTGCAACACGACCCTCGAATCATAGTATCCATCGCGATGTGTGACACAACCCTCAAAATAGTACATCTCCTTTAATTCTTCTTCTTTTTCATGTTCACATAACACTTGTCGCAAAGTCAATGCAAATGGGCATGCTCACACAATAATGAGGAGATGACAAATTTTAATACCATTCATAACACCATAGTCTCGATACAAACTCAACAATATATCTCAAATAAAGAATGGGTAGCTCAATACCATAAATGTTGCAATATCCTCAATCTCAATACCATCACAACCTTAACAACATTCATATCTAAAAGTAACTATCACCTTGATATCAATAACAAATAATCACTATTTTCGCGTATAATAAATCTTCATCATTAATTCACAAGTTAAATATCATCATAGGATAATTACTTAATTCAAAATATTTAAATCAAAGCCTACATAAATTCATCTCTACCCCAAAATACTCAATTGTATACACATTGGAGCATACGAGGTTCAACATATTTAACAAAAGGTTAGACATCCACTTACCTTATATAAAGTCTCAAATCACATCACTTCTAAAGTTTTTCCCTTTCTATGACACTCCAATTCACCAAAATCTATTCAAATATAGCATCATAATTATATAATAAATCTAACGACACAAAAATTAACTTATTCAGGTGAAAAGGGTAAAATGGTCCAGAATTTTCGTCATCAGAATCAAAAAATTTAAACATGAAAATGTTTCCCAAGTCATAAGGAATTCAATGGAGAAAATCTGGTAGAACAGTCCAAAACTTTCATCGCCAAAAAATACCGTCGAAATCTGGAAATTTATACATGAAAATGTTCCCCAAGTGATAAGGAACTCAACAGCGAAAACCATTTAAAAAATGAAGCTAATACAACTTCTCCAGGATATTCGAAGTACACATGGATGTATCGGACTTTGCCATTGGGGGTGTGCTGATGCAAGATAATCACCCCATAGCATTTGAAAGTCATAAACTGAATGAGACCGAGCGACGGTATATAATGCAAGAAAAGGGGATGACCGCCATCATCCACTGCCTTAGAACCTGGAGGCAGTACTTGTTGGGTTCAAGGTTCGTAGTCCAGACCGACAACGTCACCACCAGCTACTTCCAGTCCCAGAAAAAGCTTACTCCCAAGCAAGCTAGGTGGCAAGACTTTCTAGCCGAATTCGACTACGAGCTAGTATACAAACCAAGCAAAGGCAATGTACTGGCCGATGCTTTGAGCAAGAAAGCGGAACTGGCTGCCATCACTACAGCCTACTATAACATCCGAGAGTCCATCAAAAAGGGCTTATCATATGATCCAGAGGTAAAGAGGCTCATGGAGTTAACGTCGAAAGGCCAGACCCAATGCTTCTGGATTGAAGATGGCATCCTGCTCACCACGGGAAGGAGGGTCTATGTTCCCAAATACGGCAACATAAGGTGACAAATCATGAAGGAAAGTCATGATACGCTATGGACCGGGCATCCAGGGCAGCGACGTACGTGAGCTCTCATCGAGGCAATTTATTATTGGCCGAAAATGCGGGATGATATTGAGTGCTATGTGCAATCTTATCTTGTTTGTCAGCAAGACAAGATAGAACAACGCCATCTCGGAGGTCTTTTGGAGCCACTCCCCGTAGCCGAACGATCGTGGAAGAGCATCACTATGGACTTTATCACTGGATTATAGAAGTCCGAGGGATATGGTACAATCATGGTTGTGGTGGACAGGGTTTCCAAGTATGCCACTTTTATGCCTGCCACATTAGGATGTACAGCCAAGGAGGCAGCCTAACTATTCTTTAAGAATGTGGTTCCCACAATCCTAGTTGTGGGTTTAACCTAACATATTTAAGAAAGAAAACTCGCAATGATACAAGAAATTCATAATAAATAACTTACTATTGAAGAATTGATAAATCCACAAGTTACAACCTTGAATTCGATAAGCAAAATCCCAAAATCTTTTGAAGTCTCTAAGAAAATAATATTTTTCAGTGTTTTCTAGCTCTAGTCATAGAAGACTCAGTAAAAATGAAATAAAATATTTCTATATAAAGAAAACCTAATCCTAATTAAAATAGAAAAAATCTATCGGTATATGAAGACGGGTCACCAAACGGTCTGTGTGAAGGTAAACGGACAGTCAAACGGTCCATGCGGTTGCACTTCATTTCCTTGCTAGCAGCCTCTCCATGCACCACTAGATAGGTCATGTGAGCTTAAACGATTCGTTTCACAGACCGTTTGCCAAGCCTTAACCATTTTCTTACTTGTCTTCTTACACGCCATCACATCATTGACCATGATTGGTCACTCGGTCTATGTAACTCTCCGTCTAGATTCACTTAGACTATTTTGCTTGTTTTTCAATGGTATTACCTTCACATCACCTAAACAGTACTTGGGATGGACCGTCATACTTCTGACGTCTTGTAAGATGTGTCATCTCGTGCTATTTGGCCAAAATCTTTCAACTTTCGATGGACTACCCCTTCACATCACTTTGATGAGCTTCATGATGACCCATTTGATGTCCCACAGTCTGTGACACACCGTAGGACTTGCCTTTGCCAAATAGCCACTGCCATCAGCCAAGTGTGAGGCCACGATAAGCCTCACGGTCCATAGAAGTACACGAGTCATGTAGGTCCCAGTCTGCCCATACTTAGTTCCATTTTTGCTCCTCTTTGCACTATTGTTCATCTATTTTTTTTTCGTACTCTCATTTCTTCCATGCCTTAGTCTTTTTCCTGATAAGCAACAAAAATAAAAATCAAAATAACAAATTTGCTTGAGAACGCGCAAAAATCCTTTGTTTAAAGCGTTAAAAGAGTCGTATTTCTATGACTCATCATTTATGTCTAGCCTTTCCCTGGCATTTAAAAATAGAATGACATGCAGTTTCAACTTTATTACAACCATTTTCAAATAATGAAACATCGTCTCTAACAATTAAATTATAAATATGTGCAACACATTTAATATGAAATCATTTTCATAAACAGGAGTAAGAATATATTTTAAATAATCAACATCACATTTATGGCTAGAAGCATTATCTAAAATTACACAAACTATTTTACTAAAAAGACCATAAAATTGTAAAACATCAAGAATAGTTTGTATAATATAAGAACCGA